>JAFMSR010000370.1:0-54961 GCA_022818135.1 Saxidomus purpurata | reverse complement strand
CTCAGTTTATTTATTTATGATATGCAAAAGTATATTAGAATTGCAGATATACACCCAATACGTGAGTGAACAAAATGTAAACATAATCTGGCATGAAATCAGGAAGATCCGATATGATAATTTGGGACAGAAATTGTTTGAGAATAAAATTGCTCAATTGTATGCCTCCGTTATCGAGGGCGTTATCTCAATCATGCCTTTAATTAGAAAATAACATTTAAAAAAACCTTTTATTATAAAGAAATAAGCGGTTAATCTACATTTTATTATATACTTTCATATTGCCCCGTTCACTTTGCCTTAGAGAGTTCGTTCAGTAATCTGCGGTACTGCACGTTGGTAAGGAATGATACTGAACGTTGGCAAGGGAGGGCGGTCCTAGCGATCAGCTGTACGGACTATTTTATTTGTTTGCAAACATCGTTTTATTGAGGTTTCTATGTCGTAGTTTGACAGGTTTTTACAATTAAATGAACTATGGTCTTTAATTAAAAAAAAACTTTAATCATTTTCAAGTAGACGTAAAAGAGTTTCATTTTTAAAAAGGTTCGAATTTTTTAGGGCACGCAATACCAGTTCTGGTTACGAAAGTTACTGGTACGTATTTCAGCCAAGTATTGATAAACGAAAGGAACGATGTTTTGCATGTAGTCATAAGAAAGAGAAAACATTTTTAGGAAGTACATCAAGTTGATGTATTCACATTTCAAAGTACAAACCTGCATCCGTAGGAAAAGTCTTGCTATTTTCAAAACAAGATGGCGGACAGCAACTGAAATTTCCAACCGTATAATTGACGTCAACGTTTCTTCTCATAAATGACGTCACGTATAAACAACAATATTGAATCGACTCTATTAATACGCAATAACGAAAATGTACATGGTGAAATAGTACGCTAGTTGTCTGAGAAATTTCAAGATTCATTTTCTTTTGCTAACAGAATGTCATTTTTGTTCATATTCAATATGAAAGTATATTATAAAAATGTTATTGAACTTGTATGGCGAAATATTACTTGCAAATCAACTCGTTCCAAGTAATATTTCACCATACAAGTTCAATAACCTATAATATCTGCTTGTTCTTTTCCACATACGTGTTGCAAGACAAATCCTGTATTGTTTTATTTGCCGAAATGCCGAAAATGAAAATATTACAAATACTGATGCACCATTTCTGTTTTAAACGCCTTGCCTTCACCCGTATTTTCCACGAGGTCTTCTTTTTATAAACTCAAAAAATCACGGTAGAGATTAGCCATGAAAAGTCGACAATAGCGAATATACGGTATCGATACGCGAACTCACAATGGCGATGATCGGTACTTGAGGAGGCGATGGCCCTTACGAAACACTGTAATAAAATGTATTTGTTCTCCCTGATAACAAAATGAATACTATTACCATTAAAAGGAAAAAAAAGTCAAAATTTCCTTTCTGACATGTCTAATATGATGCAAGCAGCATTGTACACGCAACAGCTGAGTAAAGAATTGTCGAATTGTGTTGGAATAAAATACTTACAGGATTTATGTTTGGACGTACTCTTGACCCGACAACAATTTTTTTTCTGGACTCATATCTGAAAATAGAATGGTACAACATGAATCATTTTCCTTTGATAAAAAGTTTTTGCTATAATTTCGTACAGTGACAATGTATTGTATATTTTAATTAAAAAAAAATTTCAGTCGTCTCTTAAAAGCTGTTATCAAACTTCTTAGTGATCACTATTATTGTGATGAGACTCCATTCGTTTGTCATCTATATTGACTCGATCGTTACACTTAGAAACATATGGTTACCTATTAAAAATATGCTTATTTGATTTAACTTCAGGGTCGAACATACAGAAAAACTGAAACACTATATTGATAATGTTATTAACGCAAATCTTTAAATATTAATAAATGCCTACATGAAAATTGAATATTCATCAAAAAAACTCATTAAGACTTTAAGCTTTCGCTTCATAAACAAATCCAAACATGTTTCACTCCTGAGATGAATGGATTGTTTAAAAAAGTAAATTGTGGCAAGCTTTCATAACGGATGTATGGCCTGTCGTCATGCTAATATTTAAAAACAAATAGCAGAATAACCATGCTACAAAAAGATCTGCAAGGGTAATTGTAGTAAGGGAAACATTAGTAAACCAATGCGAAGGAACAACACTGACATGTTTAGAAATCTGAAATGGTCATCCAATCGCAAAACAAGCAACTATTTTACTATTCAAATGATCTTAAAGCGTTTCATTGTCTTGCACAAACATAAATCATTCAGAACATTCAAAATATAGCTTACGATCTTATACAGACATAGAGCATAAGCTATCTAAAACTAATAATTTACTACGATCGTTTGGTTACACTTTTAGGTATTTTTAGAAGAATATTCCTGTTAACATTAAATACGCTGGACATTAGACTAAATGCATTTTGACTTAGATACATACTAGATTTACTCAGTGATGATGTTTAATAATGTAGTTGTAACACAGGTTCAATTATGTGCTCTCATTTGCACAAAAACAAATATCACAAACATACTGCTCCTCCCGTCCGGGATATATATGTGTTGAATAATATACATGTCGATGTATGTGTTTCATTTTTGACCTTCGTAAAGAGGTAGCTAAAGAACTTCAGTACCCGGTTTATAGGCTTGACAGTTCAGTATAATTATACCTGTTCTATATACATGTATTAATTTTCGAAACGGAAGAGTTAAATTATTTAAGGTGATGGAGTTTATGTGTCAATGACTCTGTGACAGTCAGGGAATATGTATCATAAGATCTAGCCTTGCCGTTACCATTAGTATAATTATTGTACAACTTCAACAGAAACTTAAAAAGTGTAATCAAACTGCGCTGCCGTTATTTGTTAAAAACAACGTTGTTTATAAATCAATATTCTGAAAAGGCGTTGTTTTCAACTTGATTTTTATCTTTATGGCCATCAAAGATTTTATGAAACAATAGTTTACTTGATTACTTGTTACAATAATAATTTCTCAAGAGCAATAATATGCCCGCTGTTTTTTGTGATGCGTTCTGACTGACTTGATAAATGTATTGACATGACTTCTAAGTATTCCTAAATCAGTGGTTTCCTAGTTAGTGGTTTCCTCGTCAAACATTGGTTATAATTTCGGCCGATAACTTAATTCTTTATAAATGTCTTATAAAATATCGCGAAAAGTCCACCTTTATAAGACGAAACCCCATTTTTCCAAGGCAACCTGATACTTTGCTTTCTGATTTTGCAATGGGCAATAGTTTTCAACCTTCTGAAAATACATTCCTAGTATTGCTTATTTTACCTACATAATGGAATATATACTAATGATTTTTCAAATATCATTTAATGGCAAACGTCTGTCTTATCAAAATTGCCAAGCCAAATGTTTGCTTGGCGAAAAACCGAGGCAAGTTGGTTGCCATGGCAATATTGCCACTACAAAATGTATCGATGGCGAAAGTGTAACACCATAACATAGGAATTGCTATTGAAATGTCTTTCGAAAAAATTGACGTACGACTTCCCTCTTCGTAGCCGTTGTTTTCAAATCGCAAAACACGTAGACCTAAATGAAAAGGTTCACCCGGACGTAAATGGTAACTTTGCAGGCATCAATAGTGGTTCTTGAAGAATTAAAGGTTTCGTACTTGTATGCAATCAGGATTATTCCAGTTTTGTAGCATTTGTTATATAAATATATAATATTTCTATGTAAAGTATGCTTCTTTTGTTTATATAATTTGTTGCATCCATTTAAAATGCGTACGTGAAAATAAGGAATTTAAAAGTGTTTTAATTAAATTTTAGAAGGATATTTTCTTAATTAGCAGACATATGATACCTACACTCCAGAGCTAAACATTATTTATAAGCCGAAATAGTATTTTTCTTTATCTTTCTGTCCGTGAAATGAGTATCTTATATCCTTATTTTTACTGAAGGGTATTTGATATTGTTCTGTAAAACAGTTATTTTAGAAACTTTTTAGGGACATGCAATGTTCCCATTAATATTCATGATAAAGCGTTTCAGTTGTGTGCACTGATGCGTGTGAATACAAACTATGTTTACCCAAAAGTTTCAAATTTCAGGTTATTGTTAACGTAGTTGTTAGATCATTAACGAATCACGTATCCTTTGTTGGCGACGCAATAAAGCATTTGATGTGTTTTACAGTTTCAGTTTAACCGTGTACAAGTTAGTGTTGGAATCAAAGAAATCATTTAGAAGCAATATATTTCAAATAAGGCATGTACTTTTGAAGCTGTTATTGAATTGGAGTATCCCTTAGGTATATACTTTCTTTTTACTTGTACAGGTCGTAATAAATAGTTAAACTTTTGGTTTTAGGTGTGAACCAACACCAATTATCAACACCATTCATAGTCAGTCTTTTTCTTTATGTTTGTTGTTGAAATTAAAAATGACGTTAATTTGGATTGTTACCGTGCAAAGATTTCATCCCCTTCATCGCAAATTATTTGTCTATTTTATAGATACGTTTGTGCCTAGCCTAGATCAACCTTTTAATCACTTTTGTATGATGCAAGAACATTGTTAAGACTACCTTTTGTTTCGTATAGGTTTGAGGGCAAAAGTAATTCTTCAATAGAGCTCTACTACAACCCAAAGTCACAATAACCCCCTTTTCAGACATATGTGATGAAAATTGAAATATATATATTATTACCGAAAAGACAGGAATACTGCGAGCCGGCTGCCCCAACCCACTCCAATTATTTATCCTTTTTTACCCTCATTTTTTTTTTTTTTTTGAGGGGGAGGGGGAGGTAGAGAGAATCCAGATGCTGCAAACAGAATATATGAAGTGTCTCTTTCACCACCTGACTTCTCGGTATTAACATTAATAATTACTAATATTGTTATCTTTCAACTAAAAAAAAAAAGAATTTAGCTGGCAAGACAAAACCTGATTACTCTTCAGTAGCTAACCTCGAAGTGTCAGATATTTGATTTGATTTGATTTGATTTGATGAGAATTTTATCAAGGTCCGTCCAAAAGAGCACTTATGTTAGCTTGATATTTGGATGAGACCCCGGCATGTCTCCCGTCATGCCTAAAAATAAAATTTTGAAGCCAGAAAATAGGAGAAATTTACCTGACTGCAATTTCCAGCCAGTATAGCCAAAGTTTGTATTTGATTGGTTACCAAATAGTAGGCCAATCACGGCGACCAATTAGATCTAAGTGTGATTGACCTAGTTTGTATGTCTGGATCGTGGTAGCCTAACAGTTTTTAGAAAATTTTTATACTAGATGTTATATGTGTTTGTTTTGTAAAGTAAAAATCCCCTTTAATAAAGTGTTGTCCTATTTTTATTTTGCTTAGCTTTTTGTGATGATAAAAAATTTAATTGTCCTGAATGATAGAATAAAATGTTGTCCGAAAAGATGGTTTTACTTATTTGAACAAGTTAAAAAGTATGCATGAAAGTTTGACTTATGTTTCTACTCTGAAATTTTGAAAATATAAAAACCCCTTAAAACCCAAATAAGCCAACAACCGCACAGGCTACTTGTTAACTTTACTTCTTTAATTATAATGGTGTACAATAGAAAATTATAAAGAGACTTGTACTAGTTGGTTGTTTACTCCAGGAGAGACAAAAATGATTAACCAATCAGCAGGGTGCTAATGGCCGCCAGTTCGGTCTACTACTGTTGAAAAAGCACAGTCATTAATGTAATTATTTGAATCATTTGTATCATAAATTAGATAAAATGCCAAAATTTTTCTTTAAATATATGAATGTTGCTGTAGATCATGAGTTCGTAAAATAGAAATTTTATTCAAATTTTGTGGAATTTTGGTGAGAAATTCTTTTTAATTGTTTCAGAAGGAAATTTTAATTTTAATCTGTTAATCTGTTTTATTTTTTACTTATAAATAATAAAAGAAGTAAGTGTAGATCATGATTTGCATGATCGGCGATTCGGTCCTCGGACAGATGCTGGTGAACTACTATTCCTGATCCTGGTTGACTAACCAGTACTTTTCACATCTTCTTTGTTGTGAGTGATTGGGTTTTTCGTGCCTGAGTAAGATTGTTCTTAATGTAGTTTTGATCTTATATTACACATCTTTATTGGTTCGAAAATATAATTGCGAAAGTTAGATATGCTTTTCAAGATTAACATTGCTGTGCGTACTACTTGACCTGACCTACTTGTTGGTTTTGGGTGACCTACTGCGACTTTTAGTGCGCACGAACCGGATGGTGTTATAACAGGTGCGCGTTTGGCTTTTTTGGATCCGGCTATTTTTTGACAGTAGATTACTGCTTCCATTTAGGAAATTAGTAGTGTTTTATGCATTTTCTGCAATGTCTGGGGTATCTAGTTATAGGATCAATCACTGTTTTTGGTTAGTTATGACTTTTTATATGGGCATTAAGTATGCATTTTCATGTTTAAGCAGTCATTAATTGTGATTATTTTTATTTTCTACGTTTTCCCAGTCATTGTCCTGGTGATTATTTTGGACATTTATTAGTTGTATGTTTGTTTTTGTAATCACCAGGGGTTTGTATATGCGTGGGTTATAATGGTATGTCGCCACAGACACTATTTTTTCCTATGTAGGTATCAAATTTCTTACTCAGACACTAGAACCGCTGAAAAGTAAAAATTTGTTAATTTCACATATTTCTATAAAATGACTAATAACTATCTAATCTACTGAGCTTCCGTCACATGTCAAGATGTCGGCTTTATACCGGGTTTGTCACGTGGTAGGTATTTGTAGTAATTATTCTATACATGTGTTTTTTATATATTTAGATAGAGAAAAAAGGATTTTTTTGTCGATTTTGTTTAAATAAAGCTTTTTTCTTACGGTTTTTTGTGTTATATCTTTGGTCCTTGTTATTCTAAATATAATTTGGTCGAAATATAAACTTTCAATGTTTTGTATCCTTTATAAATTGTCTTTTATGCTACAAAATTTTGGAAAATCGCGGATTAAATTATCTGTAATAAAATTGTCTAATGTTTTCAATCTTTTCTATTTTCATTTCAAATCTTTACTAAATCGTGCTTTATAGTTATGGCTAGGGTGTTGGGTAGCCCTTATCTAGTTCTAAAGTTTTTTGTTATAAAATTTTCATGTTGTCCGGAGGTATATGAATTCAGTGTTTTAGATATGTGTTTTGTCTCAAAGATTCACCTGAGGTGGGGGTTTGATGTCCTTGACCTTTCTGTACCGGAAGCTCATTCTTGTTAACATATATACATGTATAATAAAGTATACTAAACTACTTAAAGGTAAATTACAGGACACCCCTGGTTTACAGAGAGTGTGTTAGGGGTTTCTTAGTGTGGAAATATTTGTTTTATGTCACTAAAATGCGATACTGGCTTGCCTATTCTAATCTAATCTACGAAATAACATATCTACAATCTATAATAGACTTGCCATATCTACCCCTATGTACTTTTATCAAATATAGAGTTGTGTGAGTTGTGTTCTGTGTTCTGTATATAGGGTCCTAGAGCTCAGGGCTAGCACCATGCATTCCGCGCACCATGCTCCTGCAGAGTCCAAGTACCGTTTTTCCCCCATTGCGAGTTACGCATTATTTCGTTAAGGTGGGAGTCCCAAATAAAGGGTAAGATACGGTTTTTAGTCGATCTACACTTGCGCAGTCCGTGTACTACATCATACTTCCCCTTGGTCTTTTGGTACGACCGTGTGGGTGTGTGGGTTCGAGTGATTGCCGGGCGGCATTAACACTCCGTAAAAGTCACCTATGACGTTTGTGTTTTCAGTAGTGTGTATGTTTGTTCTGGTGTTTTGCCGAGCAGTCCATTATGTAATCGGTCCTAATCTATATTTTTTCATTGAATCCTATATTTTTGATAAATTCGAATACGGCCAGGCGAATATCTTGTGCTATTTCTTTTGGTGGATCTAACAGAGTTTTTTCCGTAATAGTTATTAGTTCTAATTTCAAAAGTGTTGTTTCAAATATTTTCCTTTCTTCCGAATATAATGGGCAGTGAAACATTAGATGGCCAAAATTTTCTATTTCGTTACAGTGTTGGCAGTTTTTGTCTTCTATGTATCGGTCCCCTTTAAGATAGCTACTTTTTAGTTTAAGTCTAGTATACATTGTGTCTATTTTTCTATCATGATGGTACGTTTGTAATTTGCTAGGCGGTTTAATATTAATTTCTATGTTATGTGTTGAGCAGTAAGTTTCCCATTGCTGTAGATATTTTTGTTTTACTTTATCTTTTATGATGCTGTAGACTTCCGGTACGCTGAGCTTAATATGAATTTCTGTACCGAAAGTGCTGCCGTATTTTGCTTTGTCGTCTGCTAATTCATTTCCGTTTATGCCCACATGACTTGGTACCCACATTAACTGAATTTCGTCCCCTCTATGTTTTATATCTGTGATTGTTTTTAGTATATTAAAGATCATTTCTTGTCTGTGAGATTGTCCTGATTTTATTGCCATTAAGGAACTAAGACTATCACTAATAATGACTGATTTTGTAATATGATTTTCTTTACAGTAAGTTATCGCATAATCTATTGCTGCTAATTCGCATGTAAATATTGAAACTTGATGTTGAAGCTTTAAACTCTTGTTGTGTAAGATTGTTCCGTCTTCTCCTATAACTACTATGCCCGCCCCTGCTATTTGTTTTGACGGGTCCTTACTTCCATCTGTATAAATTTGGGTAAAGTCTCTAAAGTGCCGAATAATGTTTAGATTTGCAATAATTTTGTTTCTTTCAGCGTTTTCAGATTTGTTAATTTTTCCTACTAGATCTAAATTGATCTCAGGCATTTCAATATTGATTAGTTGTTCATAGCACGGTTCTTGAATTTGGGTATCGCCTAGGCCGTATTCTGTAATTAGAGTTCTGATGTGTTGTGTGTAAGGTTTCTTTAAATTTTTGTTACTTTTGATTTTGTAAAAATATGCCGGGTGGTCGCATATATCGTCATTGATAGGTAAGTTTGGGCCCAGTCTGGAGCTTCTGGCCCAATATTTTAGTGCTTGATGTTCTCTCTGTAAAGGTAGTGGGATCATAGCTATTTCGGTATGTAATGGGAGAGTAGAGGTATGCCTCGGACATCCTATTATGGTTTTTAGTGCCCTATTTTGTATTCTTTGAACCTTTTTTAGTTGTGATTCTTTTGCGGAGGCGTATACTATGCTGCCATAATTGATTTTGCTAAGGATGAGGGCCTTGTAAATGTTTAGAAGGCATTTTTTGTCTGTACCCGAAGATTTTCCCTTTACTGCTCTTATGATATTTAGATCTTTAAGACATCTTTTTGTCATATGTTCTATATGCATTTTCCATGATAGAGTTTTGTCAAAATACATTCCCAAAAATTTTGCGTGTTCATTATATGTGAGGTTCGTACCACATAACGTTAATTTCGGAAAGTTGTTGGCTCTTTCCGGAGGTTTTACGGACGGTCTATGTATTAATAACACTTGAGTTTTTGCTGGGTTAATTATGAAGCCCCAGGATTTGCTCCATTTTTCTATTGTATTCAAAACAGTTTGTGCTTTTTTTACTGCCTGTACCGGACTTAATGATGTTAGCCATGTGGCGGAGTCGTCTACAAATTGAGATATTTTAGCATTTATAGTAGGTTTTTCTCTGTTTAATTCGTTGATTTGTGTTTCAAAGGTATTCATCATGAGGCTAAAAATTATGGGGGACAAAACCGCTCCCTGGGGGCACCCATTTACTGTTTCCACTACCTCTGAGAGAGCTCCATTGTATTTTACCTTAATCTGTCTGTTTTGTAGAAAGCACCTTAACCATTTTATCATTCGTCCTTGTATTCCGGAGTTTTGGAGTTGCAATAGTGCTCCTCCGTTCCACATTTTATCGAAAGCATTACTAAGATCTAAAAATATAGCTATAAGATATTTATGTTCTGCCTGTGCGATTTTGCCATCTGATTCTAATCGTGTAATATTGTCATCACATGAATGATGTGATCTGCATCCTGATTGGTATTTAGACATTATATTGTTTTTTTCCAAATATGCGCACAGCCTGGGTTTTATCATTTTTTGCATTAATTTTGTAAATGTTGATGTTAGAGAAATTGGTCTATAAGAGGCGGGTTCATTTTTGTCTTTATTAGGTTTTAGTAATGGAATGATAACTGCATGGTTCCAGCTTTCTGGCGTGGTGCCCTCTACCCATGATTGATTAAAAATTTGTAAGAGTGTATTTCTGCTTTCCTGTGGTAATTTTTTAAGTATTTTGTAATGTATCAGGTCTTCTCCCGGCGCACCGTCCTTGCAGTTCGACAAAGCTTTATTAAATTCAAATATAGTAAATTTTTGATTGTATTCTTGGGAGTTGTCATTATTTCTATTATTAATATGTTCATTAACTGCTCTGTTAATAATTATTTTGTTTACCAGAAAGTCTCTAGTGTATCCTTTATTACTACTGGCTTCAGCATATTGTTGGACTAATGCGTTAGCTTTTTCTTTTGGCTCAGTAATAATATGTTGTCCTATTTTAAATACTGGATTGCTTTTTGGTACTCTGCCTTTTACTTTGTTTACAAAATTCCAAACTTCTTTAGATGAGGTATTGCTTGTTATAGTTGAGCAGAAATTGCGCCAACTGTCTTGCTTTGCTTTTTTAATTATTCTTACTGCTCTTGCCCGGGCCATTTTAAATAGAATGAGAGTTATGGGAGTTTTTTCCCTTTTGTGAATTTTACGTCTAATTTCTCTACTTCGTATGGCTTCGTGGCATGCCTGTGTCCACCATACTTTTTTGATTCTAGTTTTTACAATTTTTGGTTTTGATTTTGGAATTGTTTTTTCTAAAATACTATTGAGTTTATCTAAGAATTCTTTGAAATTTTGTTCAACTGTTTGTTCTTTTATCTTATAATTCAATTCTGTCATGCATAAATGGTGAAATTCCATCCACTGGGCAGTGGATGCCATGTCTATGAGCCATTTTTCACTTATAATAGCATTTTCAAACCTTATTGGTGTTTCTATTATTGTTATTACAGGTAGATGGTCGCTATTGAAGCTATTGTCGACTACAAGGAACGTTGCCCTGGGGTGCAGACCTGAGGAGACTATAGATAGATCCAGGGCTGAGTCTATCTGGTTTGCCTGCTCGGCGAGACGGGTGCATTGGCCATCATTGATGCAATTGAGATCTGTTTCATTCATGAAGTCTATCAGATCCTCTGCCCCAGCATCGCGCCTAAAATCATTTTCTGGGTTCCAAAGTGGATGTTTTAAGTTAAAGTCTCCTACTATTACATTAGACTGTCCTAAGTTTTTGAAGCTATTTCTAAAAACATTTATGTTGTTGTTATCTTTACTGTTTGTGTAGTAATTATAAATCGAAATGTTACTATCTTTACCAATGATCTCTATTGCAATGTTTTGATTAATAGCATTATAATCTGTTTGTTTCGTTAAGTATGAAAGTCCGTTGCGGACATATATACATAATCCCCCTGAGGCGGGGGTTTCTTTGTTGTAAAACATAACAGGTTTTTGATAATCCTTGAATTTGAAAGGATTATGTTTTTCTGCTAAATGAGTTTCTTGTAAACAAATTACATCTATAGGTTCTTTTTGGTCAATTAAAAAATTTTGCAATTCATTACATTTACTGTATGATTCGGATCTCATACCCCGAATATTCCATGATATGATGCTGAGGCAGGGTCTGATGTATTCAGTGTTTACCTCAGCTGTATTGTAATCCATTAAAGAATTATTCGGAGTTGTTTTTGGTTATTAATGATTAATGACTAATCTATGTTCTGCATATATTGAGTGGACAGTGAATTGTCATTTGTCCATTCGGTCCTGTGTACATGATATGGGGGTGGGGGTGATTTGAATTTGTGATACCCCTTAAATTTGGTATTGTATGTGGCCCCCTTCGGAATCTATAATACATTGGGCCATTTTGTTGGTTTGTACGGATCCCATAATTCCCTCCCCAATTTGGTTCCCTTTTAATTTGTCTGTGAGGTGGGGGTAGGGGATAAGCACACCTTTCTTGTTTTATTTTAATTATTTCTTGTGTATTTAGTGTTTTTTTGGGTGTTGGGGGTTTTGGGTTATTTAATTTTGGTATTTCTTGGGGTTTCTTGATAGTTGGGGTGGGGGTGACAACTGGGGTAGAGGTTTTATCTTGAGGGGTGTGCTGTTGTTCGGCACATCTTGTCTCATACTCTTCTTTGATTTCATAATTTGCTGCATTTATTTTTTGAACATATTTTTTGTATACGGGGCAGGATTTGCTGGAGCCCCAGTGATTTCCTAAACAATTGTTGCATTTTAATTCAGTAGCATTGCACAGTCCTATTTCATGGTTGCCAGTACATTTCGGGCATTTAATCTTGTTTCTGCATTGGTTTGTTTTGTGTCCGGGAGCCTGACACTTTCTACATCTAATGTACCCTAGCGTTGTTGGTTTTACTATTAAATTGGTCCCTTTCAGACGTAATGGTAATTCTTCGCATGTAAAAGTTATTATCATTTCATTGGTGATTTCCTTTTTCCTTTTGTGAATAAATTCTTTTTGCCTTATTGTTGCTATGTTTTTGTTGTTTTTAAATAATGTTTGCCTTAATTGTTCAGTGCTCTGATTTTTTGGCACTTCTAATACTCCCATGCTGATTTTTGTTACTTTTGATGTAGGTTTTTTTTTATTTTCTATTTTGATTTCGTGTCTCCCAAACTTGAAATCTTTGATTTTCGTTTCGAAATCTTGTCTGACTTGGAAAAATAAAGCCCCCTTGTTGTTATTCAATTTTCTTATTACATTCCCGCCGAATTGTTGTTTTAAATTTTTTTCCATAATTGCTAATTTCTGTGTGCTTAATCCCCCTTGAACCCCCTTAATGACCATATCGATCCATGATTCTTTAATGACTCTTTCGATTCTTTCTCTCTGTTCATTGGTCTGTTTTTTTTGTGGATGGGGGTGATGGGGTGGGGTTTGTTTTAAGATTTTTCGTTTTGGTAGTAATTTTTTCCCCTCCCTCTTCTAAAATCTGAAATTTGTTATTTAATTGGATTGGGGAAGAAATTTTGTTATTTTTCATTTCATTTTTAGGGGTGTCTAATATTTTTATTGGGGTGGATGTATTTCCCCCATTTTTGTTATTGTTTTGATTTGGACTATTTATGATTATTGGGGATGTTATTGCCCCCCCCTTTGCTGAGACTGTTGTTTTTTTATTTTTTGGTGAATCTATCACTATTGGGGATGGTTGTGACCCCCCTTCTATCCTAGTAATTTGTTTTTTAGGGGTGTCCTGATTTGTTTTTGTTTTTTTAACTAATACATATTCATTTTCTAGTCTACTAACTATTCTAAAATATACATCTTCATCTACTTTTGTGAAGTTGCAGAGATAATTTTTTGATGAATTTATTTCTCTGTCTTGAGTTTGCTCTACTTGAGATTCAATATTTTCAATCAGTGTTATTATTGGCACCCTATTGATTGTCTCATTTTTGACACTTGTTTGAGTCTCTGCTGTGCGCTTATTGTCATTGGCACTTTTAACACTACATTGATTTTCAGTTTGTGTTTCTGCTGACACTCTATCCTTTGTTTCTGTGACACCTACACTACTTGAATTATTCACAGTTTGATTTTCTTTGTTTGTAGTGCTCTTATTGTCACTGACACTTGGTGACACCCTATCTTTTGTTTCTGTGACACCTACACTACTTGGATTATTTACAGTTTGAGTTTCTTTGTTTATAGTGCTCTTATTGTCACTGGCACTTGGTGTCATCTTCTTTGTTCTAACTATTTCTTCTACTCTGTCTTTCATTGTTTTCGTTACTGCAGTCCCTACTCTACTCATTAGTATTTCTTGGAGTGTCAGGTTTAGTTCACGCCATGAAAATCTCTCTGAGATCATGTGTGACCTGTCACCTGCTATTTTGTTGACTAACTTAACTGTTGTACTCTGTTGTGCCCTACGGGCTACTGTACTTTTCATTTTATTTGCTCTTACTGCTTTAACTGCAGATACCTTTGCCTTTGACGCCAATTGTTTTATGCCACTCATTATTCTTTTTGATTTATTCTTTAAAGAATGTCGAAAAAGAAAAAAGAACTTGTTTATTTTTGTTTTAACTTATAACCAAACACTTAAATATTATGTTTATGAATTTTGAAAGAGTTCGTTTACTTAATAAACAAATAATGTTTGCCGAAAGATGACGTTACGTTATGATCGACCTGTCCTGAATTTTGAACACTTTTGTTTTTGATGCCTATTTCCTTACATATCTTTTTTAATCAGATACTTATATTGCTGAAATTTTGACTGAAGGTACTTATGTTATAGTTCTACTAGATTTATTAATCCTAAATGTTTTAGTTATGAAAATTAAGTTGTTATCAGCTTTCAGGCTAGCCCTACCCCAATTCTGATTTCCTGTACCCAGCCGAAATTTTACTTTTCTCCCCTCAGTTTCTTGTCGTATTACCCTTTTCCCTTATATATAATAAATATCACGTAGTTTCACGTATTTCTGGCGCTTTATTGGCCGTGCAGCCCTTAAATCACCAGATTCACGCTGTTTTTAATGCTATAATGCAATACTTGTTACTGTTATCTATGATATCAGCAAAAAGTATGAAGTTTACCAAAAGACCCTTATTTGTTAGTTCTAACCTATTTAATCTTACCCCCTCTGTGATCTTTTACCCTTACTTGTCCCGATTAAATCCTATCCTATCCTATCCTATCCTATCCTATCCTATCTGTCCTGTAGCTGATAACACTTAACACTTATAAATTACACTTTGAAAAAATTTTGAAACTTTTTCCGAAAAATTTCTAAGTCCTTAAAGGCACTTTGTCAAACCCGAAGGCTTTTAATACTTGAGCATTTCCTGGCGCAAAGACAATATTGGAGGCTCTTTCAAGAGAAGCGTGCGACCAGTTCAGCAGTCAAGAGCAAAGTGAAGTGCCAGATATTTCCCGCACAGATGCTTATAAAACCCCGTGCCTTTTTCTACCCCAAAGAAAATGAATTAACCCAAACAGCATAGATACCGAAAAGAAAGTTAATTATTTTCTCCCTCACTACGTTCGTCCGAAAATAAAAGATTTCTTTTCTAAACTATCCCTTAAACAGAAAAACACAACAACAATATGTTTGTACAAGTAGGATAGGTTGCTACCGTCTCGAATTAACAAAGATGTTTGTTAAATTGCTTTGAGCAAATATTAACAAAACTTAAGTAATTTTTACTTACTTTAAAGAACAATATACGAAAAAAAAACAAACCCAAATTTATAAAATATACATTGTTGAGAAATGATATAACCATTTACATGTATCATACAATGACTCGCTCAATACAAAAGTACTGCTAATACTGTAAACTTCCCATCTTAGAAAACAATCTCGGAGACATTACATCCCCAAATTCATATCCTACAATAAAAGTGAAATGTAATACAGTTTTGTAATTGCATAAAACTGTTCATATAGACAATAGGAAATAAGATATAGATCAATTATCTGTACAAATCAATAAAATTTATGGTTCTACTACTGTACCACATGTCAAGTCTAAAGACACATTGCTGGACCTAATCATACAGGATTAAAACTGATAAGGGGCAATAAAACGATTAAGATATTTGACCACCTGCGGTTTGGGGGGAGGTGGGGTGGGGGAGGTCACTTACGAAGGGGAGATTTGTTTTGAATATTTAAATGAATCCAATTTTAAAAAAAACGTATCCGCTTTAAACTCAAGAACAGATCATGTCACTCCAATTACGTACATTAAGATCAATCAATCCCTGTTCATTATGACTCAATGGATATGTTAAAATAACTATATCATTGAAATAATATACCTTATTGATAACAATCGAAGTCACTGGCCTACCGATCTTTGATATTAGCATTGCTACGTACATACATTCCATTACATAATTTGAATTCAATTGGAATTGTGATCCTGTTTTCACAGATGCACCATGATCCTGTAATTTTAGAGGTAAAAAAACGTTTTCCCTTTCTTTCTTCGTTTTGAAAAATTACAAATTAATATCATTATCAAAGAAGACTTAAAAGTGGAAACGCGTTATGAACCCAGAGTTTGTTTCTTTTATTAAGAATTGAAAATGAAAAATTAGAAAAAGATTATTATGATAATTATAAAGACACATTAGCGCTTAAGAGTCTTTAATACTTGACAACTGTACAAATTTGTGTTCGCATAATCTCGTGCCATAACGTTTACACTAATCAAGATCTACAGGACTGGTACAAGTTGGAGCAAAATGGACTACAATGCGTTGAAGAGAAAAATGACTTTCATAACACGCGCTATATGAAAAAAAAAACAGCAAATCACGAGCCGGTTTTGTATATAGCACGTCAATTAGAGTAGAATGGGGATTCATATAAGCAATCTATATGTACTAGTAATGATAATCGACTTGTTTAAAATATTGGCGAAATTGACGGATGAAAACACAATGTAAATGAATATTTATCATTTTGGGGGTACATTGTGGATTTTAACATTGTTAGAGCTGACCGTTATAAACAACACAATTTCAACCATTATATCAATTGTTATCGGAATTGGCCGTGTGACTGTGCAATTTCTATCGACGATGCTAGCTTTAAACACTTAACTGTATTTCAATGGGTTCGATTACGAGGACTTTGTGATGATGTGACCAACCTCTGTGGTTTAGAAATTTTCGAAACTGACTTTAAATGACTAACCTGTCACCATTTTGTCATTTGTACAAACTTGACAATTTATGTACGAAATTTGACAGTTTCTTACAATGCGTTATAATATTTTACTGATCTTTTCATGGAACGATTGTTAGATAAATTGGTAATATTTAGATAGCTGAAACACGTTTAATGGGGCACTCGATAATGAAGAATCTTAGACAAAATGTCAAATAGTTGTATTTGGTAATTGCGTTTCAAAGCTGGTACCAAATAGATTGATGCAGATATGGCGGTTGTGTACAATTTTAAATGATGCAAACAAATTGCATGGTTATAAGAGCTGTAATTCCCTTAATGTATGAAACCGCATTGTGAAACGAAATAAACACAGATAGTGAAAGATAAACGTTTTTGTTGATTTTAAACTATTGGGGTATTCTAATATACATTTTTATACTTCTATAGTCAATGCGAGTGCTTCAATATGATATAAGCACTTGAACAAGTAGGCGGGGTTTCGTTGTATGGTTAAACTTAGCTATACGTATTTCAATTGATTGTCTGCTTTGTTAGCTTCTGAATGACGTCTTCTGCATGATATCACAGCGGACCTAGGAACAATGTCTTAACTTGATAAGTTATTACCAAGTCCCAGTTCCTTTTTTATTGTTTTTTCTCATCTCGAGAGACAGCTTAAATAAAGACAAACCATCTCGTGCAGTATTGTTATTTAACTATCTTAATACCACACAATTGTTTTATAAGACATTCAATTTTATTCAGTTTTAGGTTTATACTATACATACATGTAGTATTTATAAATACGGGAAAGTAGATATACATGTGCTATACCGAATGCAAGTCTGTATATTCCTTAAATACGACATACTAATATCTTAAATTACTAATAGGTTTAAAATATGACTGCATTGGGCCGATCGTTGGGATTGGCCCGCCTCTAGGAAGGGGTGGCCGGAGGTGGGAATGGGGGAGGGGTTGGACAATACCGACACTGCAGCCGTGTTTGAACCTTTTATTTACAAACCACATTTGTGATATTTTGCTAATTATTGTGAGTAGGTGCTAAAACGGTACAACATAACAGAAGTGAATCTAACCGCCGTCGTAATGTTATACAGCTTTGTTTGGTTTCTCTCCGTAATATTTCACATCTTTGTTTTTCATACATCTTAGAAAACATATGTATCTTTAACAATCATGTTGTATAGTTGCGAGTTTATGCAAATAGTAAATCATCAAAGCCTCTGTCCTTCGAATGACTTGATTGACTATGTTTGCATTCAGTGACTATCAAATATTGAAGAATCGTTTCTAACTCATGTAACATAATTGGACATAAGCCACAGGCACATTTGTAACTGCCTTAAACGACTTATTAGAATAGTATGTGGATACCCCTGCTATCATTTTCAGACCAATAACATGTGTCTACTTAATGCTGCAAACATCGACTGTTTCAGCTGAAGATGTTTATAAGTGAACACTAAAGATGAATAGCCAAATTTGAACATGTTTTTCATTTACACTAGTACTTTACTTTTAAAGATGAAACGTATATAAATAAACCACAAAGGGTCTTTTACTAGAAGATTTAAACAAAAATAATCATTTTATCATATTTGTATTTCCATAACAAACACAAAGTGGAATAAAACGAGTTCCTATATGATACTGTAAAAAAATGTTTGTCGTCACGTCTGCTGTTTTTCGCCTTCATAAGAATAATACATATTATTCTTATGAAGGCGACAGCCGAAACGTTTATGAACATATAAATCATAACGAAGAGCACGTGTTGTTATTGAAGTTTCTCTCATATATGATACTATAAACATGCGTAAAAGGATAAGGAAAGTTACAGTTCTTATTAATTTCTAATTGCATATTCAACGCCTTGTGTTAGAAGTAAAACATAATGCAAGTACATTATAATGAAAATGAAAATTTGAGATGATCTTATCTTATCGCTTAAAGGTCTCTCACCTTCATTCAAGGTATATAGAAGAGGAGACCTAAAATTTAGTTGAAGTTGAATACAGATACACTTCAAACAGAAGCTACTCCGTTTTTCAGCAGTGTCCAAATGTAAACATTCATTTACGGTGTGAACTATAGATGTTAAAATATTAACGTTACCCGTTACTTTTTAATATTTAAGGAAGTGTAAACAAACTATAACAACTTGCAAAGAGTTGTACCTACAGTCACTAACTCGAAGCCGACGTCGTTTCAAGGCATTTAACATAGTGTAAATACTGCTTTTAAACTTCGTTTTGGATGCAATGGAAGACGTCAGCCGACAAGGTCGAAGGCCATGGAATCCAGGTAAGAGTAAATCTTTAAAAGATAACATTGTCTTTTAAAAATAGAACCATAAAAAATCGAATCATTTTTCTGTTTGGCGTAACATTTTGAAAATTCAGATTTTATTAACTGTTAAATGTTTGTATCACTTAACAATAATGTTTGATAATATCGGATTTCATGGTTTATGAATATAGGGAAATATTTAGTAAGTGTGTTTAATACGAACCACGTTTGAAAATTCAAACAAGTTATAAATAGAAAAATGATCGTTTGATATTAGAACAACCCTTTCAAAACAATGACGATAGTATGAATCAATCATGCATGTGTGCACCCAAGTAAAACGGTTCACTTTCTGTATAGCATAATTTACACAAATAATATACTTCATACAATGTGAAGCCATTAATTTGAAAAAAAACCTGGCCCTATCAGCTCTAATGTTTGACAAATATGATAAGGACTTAAAAAAAGAATTTTGTTTAGGGCAACATCCACAAAATTACTAGGTAGTGTAGGTATGGGTTTTTTTTTTCAAATATAGTTTATGTCATGATAATTTCCTTGTAAATAGTGTTATTTCTTGCAAATGCCATAGCTCATATATTTCTGTTGTTATGGAGTTTGATTCTGTACAGAAATTACTTTTTTTTCCAAACCCAAAAAATGATAAGGGTCGGCGGCTTTTGGTAGGTAGGGTCGGGTTACCCGAAACAAAACAAAAATAATTCTTTAAGCCTAACGCATCTTGAAAAAGGATTATCCATTAAATGATTAAGAGCTTCATGTGATTTTTTGAAAAGTAAATATTATTGTTCACTCTTTCAGGTTTCCTAGTTGTTGCTTTGGCAATGGCTACAATTACAGCTGTTGTGGCTTTTTATCATGTAGTTTATGAGGCTGTACGTTCGATGCTTCTTCACCCCGAAGCAATATGTAAGTACAAGCGTTTTTCTGTTATGGATTTTACATATACTATCTCAAAAACTAAGTAAACAACTTTTTTAAAAATTAACATTTTCCAGGATAATTCATTAAAACAAAAAATGTATATGCTAAACTCAACAAGGTAATTGATAATCAACATAGCATTTTGAGATCATTTTTTCGACGGTTTGTTTTGACAACACCGAATATTGTTAATTGTGGTTTCTAACGCGTTTTGGCAGCGTATAATTTCAAAGGTAAATGTATACTTAACATGAATTTAAACAGGAAACTTTATAGTTGATTATTCGTCCTTAAATAATTTAATTTCAAAAAGTTCTTTGAGCCTGAGTTTTCATCAAATTAGCAATCAGTTTAATCAGGAAATATTTAATCACATTAAAGAAAGTAACATATTCTGCGATCAATAATCAAGAAGTTAAGATATGAATTAATTATTTTATGGTGTACTAATGAAATACTGTGTTCTATCAGTATAGTGTATATTGTAAGTATAGTGTGATGATTTAGATATCATACCAGTCAAAACGTGGGTGATAGGTCTGTTAAAACAACCTATTTGAGTGGTGCCTTTACATACTTAAGCTTTTGCTAGCATATAATATTTTGGGAGATATGGAATAAATCTCTGCTTAAAGTGATATAACTTTCACATATTCACTTTTGAAATTATATCACTTTTCGTTAAGATATATTTAATATACACTCAAAAGCAAACACATATCCTCTATATTTATTGCATGTTATGCAAAAAAATTGATGACCTCAAAACATTAAATCTAAATGCACTCTAAAGTGTGTGTTATATTATTGCGTTTCTGAGGAATCCATAATACTAGCGATGATGAACATTTAGCATTTAAGTAAAATAGCCAATCAAAAACGCCAACCATCTTCACACTGCTTCTGTTCATAAGCACTTACCCATTTATCCAACAGGGGTGTCAGAATTATAACCCTATACGACTGCATGGGCCCCAGTCTTTACGAACCAATATATCACATAAGACGCCGTTTATTATCTAACCAGACAAGTGCCAGAAAAAAGGAATTGGATGTGGTTGCCCTTTGCCAGTTACTTAAAAAAAATACTTGAAAATGACAGTAAGAAAAGAGGAGCAAACAGTTGTATGCCGACATATATGATATGATATTCATAAAAACAGACCGAATATAGTGGTAGCATATACAATCAAACATCTCTAAACATCACCTCCGAAGAGCAAAAACCTCTCTACAAAAACATATGTTTTATTTCCCAAAGCAGTTATATCTGAACAAATCAACCTCCCCAGAGCAACAACCTCTCCACGCCAAACAAAAATTGATATTCCCTTTGGTGTTGATATGAAGAGGTTGGGCTGTAGTATCAAAGTAATGTACTGATTAAAACCGATTTTTGTTTGCCAGAGAAAATGCACTTGAATTTCATTTTAACGAATAGGATATCACACCAATCAATATGGAGTATTTATATACCGAGTTAATGTGTTACCCTCATTGTACTCTTAAAATAATCTTAACTTGTATCGATAGCGGAATTAACGGACATTAACGAATGTTTATATGACCTAAATAACGAATATTAAATTTAAGAGCTGTTAGCACTATTGCAAATATAAACAAAAATAATCCCAGACAATGTGGCTAGAGCAATTCAAAAAGGTGAATCATACACCCACCAATAACCCTTGACATTGTTACTTATGAAGGTGTCAGAAGTGTAGTGTCTTATGAAATATTAAGTGTCAATATAAACATAATGTATCAAAGAAAAGGAAGCCAAAGTAAATTATTGATTTTGAGTCATGGTCACATGGAGGTCCTGTCTTAAATATACATACATGTAACAACGAGGCGATCTTGCGTTGTTCAATACTTCAATTAAGCTTTTGATTTTGTTTCTACATACACTTGGAGCCACTTCTAACCATGCACTTTTCAAAATTCGATGTTCTTGAATATAGGTCAAGATATTCATTTCAAACGAAATATTATGTTGTTTGGCAATATTAGCTGTATACAAGTGATAAAATCTTTCAACTGTGACGATCCGTCTCTTTTGCACGTGGGACAGGTACGATTTTATCATGTTGCACTAGGAAATTCAGGCGAGCGGAAACAATCGATTTTCGTTTCATTTTTGATTTATTATTCTAGAACGCAATTCAAACCCTAAAAAAATAATTTTGATTTTAAACAAGAAGACGCGGCAATGCCGCCAAAGCAGGTTTAAACAGCGCCTGTAGAAATTGTAGAATTAAAAAAAACCAGTCATCTTGACTGCTCCCTATCTTAGTAACAATGCCCTTGACCTTAACCCTTGTGACCTTGGGCCCAAATTTTTTTTCGCTACAATTTTTAGTAACAGTGACCTTGACCCTAGTGACCTTGACCCCTATTTTTTTTTCTTACAACAATCAAAAAAATAAAATTATATAAAAATCTATTTTAGTAACAGTGACCTTGACCTTGATCCAAGTGACCTTGACCCCAAAAAAATTTTGTTTTGCTTAAAACAATTTTAAAACTAAAAATAAATAAAAATCTATTTTTAGTGACAGTGACCTTGACCTTGACCCCCAAAAAATATTTTTGCTTCCTCTCTACACAAGCTACCTACAGACCAAGTTTGATTGCAATTAGTCACTCCTAACTTGATTTATTGAGCGGAAACCATTTTTCTATTTTTAGTAACTGTGACCTTGACCTTAACCCTAGTGACCCTAAATGCAATCCCAAGCGGCATCTCCACGCAAGCTACCTACAGACCAAGTTTCATTGTAATCGGTCACTCCTAGCTCGAGTTATTGAGCGGAAACCGTTTTTCTATTTTTAGTAACAGTGACCTTGACCTTGACCCTAGTGATCCTAAATACAATTCCAAGCGGCGTCTCCACGCAAGCTACCTACACACCAAGTTTCATTGCAATTGGTCACTCCTAACTAAAGTTATCAAACGGAAACCAATGTTTGACGCCCGCCCGACATACGACATCGCCATTCTAATAAGTAGGTTTTTTTCAAAAAACCTGCTTAAAAATTGTCATGGTTCGAATAAATAACCAAGAGCGCGGTTGCGCAATTGGAGTGTTGCTTTCCAGCCAATCACGTAGACACGTATGTAAATGTTTTATCAATATAGCAAACATTTGAAGTGCAAAAATATTAAGTATTAACCTTTTCTATAAATAGTAACAAAAAGTGTAAATTGAGACCCCTGGGCAGGGTCAATTTGGATCCTACGGTCATAATTTATACAATCTTGGTAGAAAGTCGTGCCACATGCTGAATATCTAAGCTCTAAGCCTCATTCATTATTGCTGTCTGATCATGATCTGCATTGTAAGCTATTCATTTTATGCTGCCTGGTCATGCTATGCACTATCATCAGCTATTCATTATTTTGCTGTCTGATCATGATCTGCACTGTTCGATATTCATTATTTGCTGTCTGATTGTGATATTCACTGTTCGCTATTCATTTTTTGCTTTCTGATCATGATTTTCACTGTAAGCTGTTCATTTACATGTACTTCAGCGATTTATGAAATTGTCCCAATTGATAGATGGAGCAGTACATTTTAGAATTAAACAGAGCAACAGCTAATTCTTTTATGAAAGAAAAACATGCATAATCATATTTGCTATTTATTAATCTGATACATTCTTATATGTTTCGTATATATTAAATATTGATTTAATTTTACATATGAACTTTCTTGTGATGTGAATGTTAACTTACAACTACAGTTTTTGTTGTCAACTTTATCAAGGAAAAATCGTTAAAGGTTTAAAGTTCAAACAAATCTGTTACATAGCCTAAATCTAATTATCCACCTTTAACATAGAAGTTCAAGTAGGGGTCAAGACCATCTCCAGCAGCTAAAAATGCATAAAGGCTATGCAAATCTTTATATAAGTGACAGTTTTAGGCCATAATGTTTATATCTCTTGGTTTATGTGACATATTTCTAAAACATTGAGTATGAAGAACTATTTCTACTGTATTGAATGTTTTATCTTTAAAAATAGATATTATAGATATGTGGAACAGTGGAAAACATGTTTGCTATTTATAGATCTACTTGCATAGGCATTCTGCATGGCAATACATAATGTTGTGTACTAAATAAAAGACAAATGTCAATTATCAGCCTTAAGTGTACTATCAATTACCATTAGCCTGCACATCTATACATATTGATCATGATCTGCACTGTTCGCTATTTATTATTTTGCTGTCTGATCATGATCAACACTGTTTGCTCTTCATATGTTGCTGTCTGGTCATGATCTGCACTGTTAGCTTTTCATTACTTTGCAGTCCGATCATGATCTGCACTGTAACCTATTCATTATTTTGCTGTCTGAGATCATGATTTTAACTGTTCGCTTTTTATTACTTTGCTGTATGATCATGATCTGCACTGAATGTTATTCAATCATTTGCTGTCTGATCATGATCTGTTATTCATTATCTTGCCTTCTGCTCATGATCTCCACTGTTGCTATTTATTTCACAATGACCACTTTTCATCTTCATCTAACAGTATGTGAGGATACTGACCTGTTCCATGAGAATATGTTCATAAAAAATACATAATTTCCCACTGTATGACCTTGTGCCACTGAATTATGAATGAATGACCTAGCACTGACCTCAAGATGTGTAATGAACAGGTTGAAATTGATCAGTCAAAACTGCAATAAAATTGGCAATCGGGGTGTTCAATTAAACAAACTTAAATGTATTGGAAATAACATAAGAAGTGTTTTTAAAATGTTGATTTAAGAAATCAAAATAATGCATAAAGCCCATTTCTATCTACGAGTGTAAAATCAAGTGATTTTTCTGCTGCCTAAATTTTAACCCAAGGGTCTTGATTTAAACAATCTTGGTACTAGTCCAGTAGGCAATGCTAAATATCTAACCTCTAGGCCTTATGTGTTTAGAATAGAAGTTTTCCTATAACAGCCTATGTAAAAATAAGTTACCCCGTGGGCGGGGTCAATTTTGACCCAGGGGTCATATTTGAACAATCGTGGTAGAGTCCTCTACACAATGCCACATGTCAAATATTTAAGCTCTGAACGTTCCTGATCTTGAGAAGAACATTGTTTATGTTTTTTCTATTTGTTGCCATAGCAACCAAACTTCTGCATGCAATAAAATAATTTCAAGGAATATGACAGAGCTTTATGCAAGAAACAACCCTTCCAAGTTTCATCAATCTAAGCCTTCCCGATCTTAAGAAGAAGATTGTTATTTTTTCCCTATTTGTTGCCAAAGCAACCAAAGTTATGCATGGAATAAAATAGTTTTAAGGAATATGACAGACCTTCATGCAAAGAACAACCCTGCCAAGTTTCATCAACCTAAGCCGTTCTGATCGTGATAAGGAGATTGCTAAAGTTTTTCCTATTTGTTGCCATAGCAACCAAAGTTCTGCATGGAATAGAATAATTTGAAGACTTTTGTAGAACTTAATGCAAGGAACATGCCTGCAAAGTTTCATCAACATTGACCCAGTGGTTTCAGAGGAGATGTCGTTTGAACAAAATGTTAACAGACGTACGACGTACGACGGACAACGGACGCATCGTGATCCTAATACATTGTAGCTCAATCTTGTACTTTGTGCCAGGTGAGCAAATTATATATGTGTCGGGTAAGAAGTGGCCCCAGATGTTTTTATTCACACACATATACATTTAACAAATATAAAAAGAATAAGAATGGAAGAAAAAATGTCTTACTGGATTTGTCTCCTTCACAAGTCTACAAAGTAAGTAAATGTACGCCCTATAAACTAAAATGTATGTAAAAAAACTTTTTTATTTACAGATAAGAATACGCAAGTTTCTGCTTCATGTTATGACCGCAACAAAAAGTAAAGACTAAGACATTCTTGATACGCTTATAATTGGCACACATTTTATTCTAAAAGGCGACTCATTACCTTTCCAGGTTTTATGTTACACTTTATTATTAGTTTCAGGTATCTTTATTGCCATACTTTCGGCAACATTTGTGTACTACGAAATACACAACTGGGTTGAAATAAAAAAAGGTGAGTATATAAGCATTGAATTATTGAAAGAATAACTATCATATGCTTAATTAATAAAATACGCGAAAAGTCGCAATAATTAAGTTATAAGATATGCGATTTAAATGTAAATCTGTCTTTTATTTCACCGAACTTTCTGTTGTTATTACCACAAATTTGACTTCTTTTCAAATGTTCTGAATATGCACTGAATTAATGGCATTGACATATAAAGTTGGAATTATTACTGTTGAAGGTCTGTAATTAACCGAAGTGATAATCGGTATCGTTGATATATTGTACTTTTCTTCAACACTGACACATTTTCGGTTTCAAGACATATATTCAAAGTTACCACGCGCTGTTGCCATGAAGTGTTATATTGTATATGTGATAATTACAGATATAAAGTGTACAGCACGCTTATTTAAGTGTGATAAGTGTTACCAAGAATAGATACACCTAGGGATTTAAAAGTTACGACACGTGTGGAAAAAGTACCTAAGTCATAGCCGTATGTTTCAACAGAACTAAGCTTAACAGCATCTATTGAACTCGCCCATTTTAACCTATTTGAGAGCTCATACACCAAACATTATTACGCCAAAGAAAATGAACATATATATGTACAACATTATGTACTCATGTATTCCGAAACAAGTGCTTACAACTTTGAATAATCGCCAAAAAGAGAGAGAGAGAGAGAGAGAGAGAGAGAGAGAGAGACAGAGTGAAAGAGAGAGAGAGACAGAGAGATAGAGAGAGAGAGAGAGAGAGAGAGAGAGAGAGAGAGAGAGAGGGGGGGGTCGGGGGCAGGGGTAGTCGGTCAGGCAGGCAGGCAGGCAGGCAGGCAGGCAGGCAGGCAGACAGACAGACAGACAGACACACAGACAGACGGACATTATGTAGTTAATTCCGACTCGCCTTGGGACATTTACTCTTTGGTAACCAATCAAATTCAACCTTTGGCTATACTAGCTGGAAATTGCAGTCAGGTAAATATCTCCTATTTATGGCTTCAAAATTTTGTTTTTTAGGCATGACGGGAGACATGCCGGGGTCTCATCCAGATATTAAGCTAACATAAGTGCTCTTTTGGACGGACCTTGATAAAATTCTCATCAAATCAAATCAAGCCTTGGGACATTAACGTCGCAGCTCTGTTTGGGATTGAACCCAGGTCAAACCTAGATTCATCTTACAGACTATAAGAGTTGTCTGTGGTTATTAAACAAACAAAAACGAAATAATTATTTTCCTACGTAAAATGAAATATCTCACCATATTAAGTCATTTTCAATATATGCATTTTAAGATTTTTATTCAAAAGACTTCTTACCGTTTGATTATGAACACGCAACAACAATTTTAAATATCGCTGTATTATTGTAAATTAACAGTAAAACGTTTGAAGCATTAGAAATAAATAAACCTATTTAGCGAATTTTGTGTATCCAATCATTTGTTAAGCAGGTTAAAGCTTGATATTTTATTATATCAGTTTACGACAAAAAAAATACAAGATATAGATATATATCAGACATAGGTATCAGTTAAATGATACAGAATTTCATAATATGTTTTTCATAAACAGCGTCACTTGAACTTTCTCTAATGTTTTTGTTTCACAAAACCAAATTTACATTGAGTTAATTATTTATGTTGTTTCTTTATACAGACTGTAGAGACTTTCTCAATTTTAATTGATTTTCAGTCTTGGAAATATTTCATTCGGATTTCAACTGTCAAACTATAATAAATACAATTATTTAATAAATATTTCAATTTGTATCAAATCTCCTCTGTCTTTCTGGAATAATTAATTTTTTAAAGGAGAAGAAAGCAAAAGCACTGACAAAACCGGCCCAGGAAAAGAATGTAAAGAAGGAACCAATGAATCAAATACAGGCAGCCTGTGTTCTCCTCCGGCATGTATGGACACAGGTACTTAAGAAATGTATGGGAAAATGTGTGTAATACTTAATGTTTTGTCACAATTGAAAATGTATTCTATTAATACGTTAGTAATCCATCTTCCATTTAGTAAGGGGACATGTATTCACCGCTTTGTTCGTTCATCCATCCAGCCTTCCGAATACTTTGTTCCACAGCCGGAGCATAATCTATCTGGAATAATTAAATTTTGACAGGAGCAGAAAGCAAAAGCACTGAAAAAACCGGCCCAGGAAAAGATTATCAAGAAGGAACCAATGTAAATGCAAGCATCCTGCCTTCTCTTTCGGCATGTACGGACAAAGTATACCAAGGTACTTAAGAAATGCATGGGAAATGTGTGTAAGACTTTATGTTTTGCCACAATTGAAAATGTATTATATTAATACGTTAGCAATCCACCTCATAATCGAGCTGATCTAGGTGTGTGTAAAAAAGGGTAGAGGAAATAATAGCTTTCAACCCAATAGTCCAAACTCTTCCGGCTACCAGTACGAAATACAGAATGTAATAACTTTCCAAACATTACTTTTCCTATTTTGACTGGGGAAATCTTTAAAAAACCAACTGCATGTAGGAGTTGCTTCCCTTCCATTGCCGAAATCTCTACCAACAACAACAACACAATGGAGATCATTGTGAAACAAGAAACTATTATTTTGTATGCCCGATTGTTTTATTTCTAAAGCACCAACTTCAAATACTTATGCGGCATTATCATTAATTAACACATTTAAATGCACATCAACCGTTTGTCAAGATGGGGGGGAGGGGGGCTGCAAAGAGGTTAATAATGCCTTCAAAAAGATAGAAGTCGCAAACACACGCCTGACGCTAGTCAATGAATGTAGTATTTCAAATGCGAAATGTTCACGGCAAAATGTAGAGAAAAAGTTGAAAATTGTCAAAAGCACGACGAGCGAATTTGATGAATGAAACGAATAATAAATGAATGTATGAGCATTTTTAACACCGATATAGTTGCAAAGGCACAAATTACTTCGAAATAAGAGACTAGAACACGTGAATTATTTCAAGTGTACATGCTTATGCAGTGTTTCCGGGAAAATGAAGTTAGTTGTAAGTAGTATTCAAAATGATGTCTATGGGGAAAGAGGTGCGAGATTTGAATATCGGACGATTAGACTATGATTTATATGTGAACTCTACGAGAACAACAAATGATATAGGATGCGTGTACATGTATAATTTTTTACAAAGCAGTTATTCTTCAAATGAATTTAAATTTGTCAGGACAGTAACACAAACAAACAACGTCGCATAAAGATGCAAACACAACTCTATCTATCTAAAAAAATTGCCAAAAATAAAGAAAAATGCCGGTACGAACCATGTAGAGGCATTTATTGTAAAAGCAAAACTAAATGCAAATTTGACGCAGTTAGCGTCAATTGCAAAACTATGGCCCGACATACTTTCAAAAAACTAAGTTCAAGCATGTTTATCTTGATCACTTTCATGTTGAGTAATCGATCTTAAAATATCTTCTGCATAATAAAGCAGTTCTTGAAGGCCATATTGTAAAAAAGGTTGAATTTTATTCACTGTCTTTATATGCAACAAATTATAATTATTATTACTAAAGAAGCCTCTGGACTTCAAGTTGTCTGCTCTTTACAAATGTTGCTTTATATCGTGTACACTAAAAGTAAATTGCATATTGGTATACAAATATCAAAAAAAAAGAATTAAAAAGCCTCTGGCTGAAACACAGTTTAACTGTTTTCGTTTCAATTAAAAAACACAAATCTTTAACACTAAACCTGAAGAAGCGAACAAATTATTCATTTTCAAGAATACTAAATGATTGTTTTAAATCACAAAAAGACTACCCTATATTAAAGTGTATAATACACCTATATAGTATGTATGAGTGTCGCAAAACGTGTACGATTTACGGTAATACTGACGTAGTGTGGGCTTCATAGAGCACTTGGCCTCAGACCACAGTTATTTTTACTATATGTTCTATATAAACATTATGCCAGCTGGCAATTTCTCTGACATCCCGATCAAATCAAACTAACCTGTTCTGAATAATATCATCAAAGTGCAACATTTTAAGCTCCAGTAAACTATAGGTTGACCGGCATTTTGTCACCATTTCAGGTCAAAGTTCATGAGTATGAATAATGTCTGAAAATGGTCGGAACCATGCAAAATCACTACTGTAAACAAGCAGTCAAGTAATATTTTCTGATATAAAAACTTCAATGAAATTGTCATTTTCATGCTATTTTAGGTTTTCTCTGCCAATAAATGCCCTTTAACCTATATCTTTCATTCGAAAAATTTAAAATATACAGCATCAAACACAAGCACTATTTTTCCAATAACTGCTTCCATATTGTGGTCAACCAACGGCAAATAACTGTGGTCTGATGACACTAACGTATAGATACATCGATAAAACATTAGACAGTAGAAGCCAGGACTCGGACCTGTACGTATGGCATCATCAGCTAGCAATGAACGCGTCCAACCACTCGACGGCAACCGCAACAGCACTGTAAAGATGACGCTAGTTTACAATATCAAAATCGTTTCAAGACATATTTATTAGTGATTTAAAGATGACAGTTTTTCGCAAACATCAGTGTCCATGTACTTTTTTTGCTGAGATAATAAGACACCTGCATGTAAAATACTATTATATTATAAACCTGTTTTGAAAGGGCATCGACACGACACCTTGTGCAAAATAGTTATCGAGCGGACACGGGGTTTCGGCGTGTTTTCAGCAGTACCCCAACTATTTACCTCAGAACTTTTTCCTTTGGTAAGTCTATTCGCATTACCGTCCATTTAATGGATTATACATGTCTTATTCTTATTAAAGACCACTCTATGTGTAAATACCACTCTAAGTGTATGTATGATAAAGATATTTGAACTATAATATCTTATGTAATCCGGTTAAATCGCTCGTCTGGTATTGATAACGGTGTTCGCATTTCATCATATAATCTTTCAGTGCGTTCTACTGTATCAGAAAGTTTGCTGTTGTTCAATTTATATATCTCCGGAAAACAATTCAGTATCTTTAATGTCCGCATTGACTTCAATTCAAGTCGATTATGTAAGTAAAAGTAGTTTATAAAGCACCGTAACAAAGCTTAGGTAAACACTCTGCATGTATATATAAAACGTACATACTGGCAAGCATCACTTGACCGAAATCCCGCCATGCGCACTGTTGTCCTGTAAATATCCGCACCCATTCTTAAACTGAAGATAATTCATGTTGGGCTGAATGCGGCAAGTAAAATGATATTTCTTCTTCAGCTCTACGTCGAATGTTTTTCTGTATTGTGCTTATCAGTGTAACCTTATACCACAACAGAAATATCCGTGTTACTAGTAAATTGAATGGTCTCGAACTAGTTTGTAACACAGACCAATACGGGTTTATCACAGACTAATGCACATGCGCGACATTGATGAACATAGATTGTATTATCAACTGAGGGGTCAGTTACATGCCACTGTATAAACGATATATACTGATATATTGATCTATCGTTTATATTTGTTTTATACAACACTTTAACGGGATTGTTTAAAGCCATTTACTGGTGTTTAATAATATTTTATGCTTTAAATCATTCAAATATATTTTATTTAATGTTTAGAATGATCAATGAAAAAAGTAAACGACGGATCTACTCGACGTTTATTTTCTTTTATGAAATGGTACGGCAATAGTTTTAAATATATTTAACCTAAACCTTTTTTTAGTTTGTCTCGTTTTGTCGGAATGGGGAAAGATCTAAAAATCATAATAATATACGCAACGATTAATAGTTTTAATACACAGGGGCAGGCGTAATAATTAACTGCACGGACTTAGATACACATGTGTAGGTCTATGTTAACTGAAATAAATATGCATTTTTTATTTTCTTCTGTCTTAACATCTTTAAGATATTATAACGATGTTTTAAAGTATTCACTTAAATTGTTTTATTGGAATTTTAAAGTTTTAGTTGAAATAAGATATAATGTTGAAATTAATAGATACTCATTTATCGTTTTACAGATTTATATACATTTGCAACATATTGGAGAAAGAAAACGACCGCGTCGCGCTTTTCATTTTTTGTTGTATCGTCATATGAATACTAGCATCATTATTTGGTACTATGAAGACACTTTTAAGGCTACGAAAATTATTTCCGTGTTTCTTAAAAAAATAAATCGTTTTGTGTAAAGAACAGCATCGCTTTAGATTGATTTGTTTAATGATTGAAATATACTTTTACCCTTAAAAGTAGGAGAATAAATGAATATAAACTGCCCACATACCCGTTTATATATTTTCAGCTGGAGAAGAATGTTAGCAGTTTTAAGCATTTTCTCTCTTTTCATTTATTCTTTCAGTATTATAGCAACACTTTTCAAAAGCATTATCAAAACTTTTGTTAGCTCGTTTTTTCATCATCTGTATATCATCAAACTGATTACGAAGCTATGTACTGTAAGCCCTAAATGAAAATTAGCAAAGGTCCGTTTTTCCAACTATTTATATTAATTTGCCTTCTTTAGAATATGGTACTTACTTCTTTTTAATTATTTTCTGTAATAATTTATGCTTGGTCAGACTATAATTTCATGGATGTGCGTAAATTATTACAGAAAATAATTAAATTGTACTTTCAGCATTTCAACAAGATATCAAAAATGTATTTCTTATTGAGTTTAGTAAATTCGTACTTGTGTTGAATTAAAAATAAAACAAAAAAATACGTAATGTGGGAGTTTTCTTTTTTCAAACAGAAACACATCTACAGCGCGTTTTGTGTATTAACTATTTCTTTTCTTTCATCTTTATTATAATTTTATCTTTTTCTACAATTATAGTTACAAAAATATACTTATTTTAGTAAGATATAATTTGTAGAAGATAGTTTGTAGTAAGTTAATAATTTAGCAAAATACACGACAATAACTATAGGATTATTCATTCATAAATACATCAAAAACATTTTTTATATGCTTCGTTATCGGATCAAACATGTCCCCTCATTCGTCGATCGATAACTATGTGTGCTCTTTAACGCTGAAAAGTATACAAGAAATATAAGTATGTAGAAAAACCCGTATTGTTAACATTTTATTAAAATATGGTGTCCATTCAAATTCAAAATTTTAGTATTGACTACAAAGTATATTAACTATTAAATGATCGATATAAAATGACTTCTGGATAATAAAGCAACAACGCTAGTACATGTACTCAATTTGTGCAAGAAACGTCATAAAATGTCAGTAACTGCTCGTTACGTCACGCCAATTATGTATTTTACGCCAACGTTGTTCATGTTTTTCCCACTTCAAAACAGTTGCGCGAAAAGTAAGACTGTGACCCCCTTTTATTTGATAAAATGCTTTAAATTGGCTTTAGATTCCATAGCGCTTTTAAAAAAAATATCTCGGGCCGTTGTTTCGCAATTGACGCTACATTTGTAAATGCGTCAAATCTGCAGTTATTTTTGCTTTGAAAAATATTGCCCCTACAGGGTTCGTCCGGCATTTTTTCCTAATTTTAGCAAAAAATATTAAATGTTTTTATTTTTTCAGATGGATAAATGACCCGACATTACATTTATGAAACTTATATCGTTTTGTTATCTACATAGACAGAGATATATCGCAAAAAACACAACAATTGACGTAAAATACACCTCTCTGCTATGTGGCGCTTTTAACTTATTTTAATAAAAACGCCGCTCGATTTTTGCGACTATATAAACGTTATTTACATGCAAAAGTTGCAAATATACGTAACCAACCAGAAACGACGTTACATCTGTAGTACGTTAGAACATATTCTTTATTTGTTTGTAAAACAAACAAATTTACTTACCGTATTCCGATGCCTACTCCTTAACTACCAAAACTGATAGTAGCTCCGGCTCGTCACTCAGCATATAATCCCAAATTATGATTCTTCATTCGAAACCATATGGCCATCGCAGACATTAAAGTTGTACTGTTTCGAAATATATTGTTATAAACTCATGCAGCATCAGCTTAATTTTGTAAATATAACTAAAGTAAACTGTTTCCGAATAAGAACCGCGGATGTATTTCATTTTACAATGATGTGTAAAAATAAGGGACGATTTACTATATATATACACCCTATAGAAATAGTTCCGATTTCTTAACTCGCCGACCATTTCTTAAACCTTGTGAAAGAAAACATATGTTTTGGAGTTTCTGTGACAACAAAATGTCCAACCTTGATCGTTATTTTAAAGAATTAAATATTTTAAACACCCAGGAATATTTACGCGCATGTTTACACATTCTCTTTTTACGAATATATCCATCCATTCATAAATTTTATTCAATGCGGGACAAGGAACGTAATTATAACTTTCCTTTTTGCTGATATTTTTATTCTGTGGACCTGGCGCGAGCTAGTCTGTGTTCCTACATGTATAAGAAATATGTTTGAGCACCTAGAGCAGAAACTAAGCGTTAGGATACGTTAATGTCGATGTTTAAACGATTTGTTATATTTCATAGGTGGCGATTGTTTTAAAGCTAAGGGCAATTTACCCTATATTCGACTGTAGGCCTCGTTATTTTGAAACGCATCGAATGAGCTATTTTGATAAAATACAATCATATTTTATCTATCAATGGCTGCCGTAAAACATTTGAACATGGTTACTTACTGGTCTCAACCACATTCGTTCTATAACTGTATATTGTGGCATTTTAGATACGCATTATTACTTCGTTGGTCCGCACAATAAATTGATCCCCTTATTGATCGGTGCTATTGCCTGCTCGTTTGAGTTATCGAAGCGCCGTAACAAGCTGCTCGATCAGTGTCTGATTTTAGACAGTAGGTGAAAACATTTTGTTGAGTACAGTGAAAATCCCTGCTGGCTATGTGTACCGGGAAAAGAAACAGAGACAATTTGATCTAAATACGATATATTACTCTTGTATTCTGTTCAGATCTGTTAACCAACTGGCATAGCCTGCACTTATGAGGATTACAGACTGAAATAGCCGTCACAACAAAACAAAGGACGCATATTTTGGATACACAAACAAATCCAGCGTCCTTAGCGCTTTGATTAGTTAATGAAATTATAAATTATGGTTAAAATAGAATCAAAATAATAGCTTTCTCAGTTGTTTGAGACGGGTCGTGTTTAATTTTCTTTTGTTTATAAATAAGTATAAGTCATCACATGATGAGCTAGGTATCAATTTAAAAACAGATTCACCTAACTCATTTTTGGTAATAATACGAAAACATGAGTATATGTCTACAACACTTTGAAACTTATATTAAATATATTAGGACCCCGTATAAAGCGATTGTTTCTTAATCAGTTACTGAATTGAGTAATAATGCAATGATTCTCTTTCTAACAGGCTACATTAAAACTGAAGTAGCATGTGAAGAACGGAAAAAACGTGGTTTCTTCAAGAGGTATGACCTTTGCTATTAATTATATAACTACATGTAGTTAAAAGGATTATCATATAAAGTCTTACATATTGAAGACGATTTCTGAGTACAGTTTGCATTTCTAACTATACCTTTTTATCTCATTGGAAAACTGCAAAAATAATTAAAGAAAGTCATTTTTTTTTTCAAATTTTGAATAACGTTTCACTGAAAACGAAAAAAAAAATCATGTCATCCCCGCCAGCTGTCAAAAGGACTAACTCCTTACCAAATAGAGATAGGTCAAAATTCACCTAAATATTGGATGTAACATTCATGCTGTACCACATAAAAGTAGTCTTGATTTTTCTCTACGGCGAGTAAAAGAAATGTTACAATATAAGCTACTTATAGTAAAAAAAAAGGAAAGTAATTCTGAAAACAAAGGAAGCTCGTGGTGGTGAACATTTGTACCAAGTAATATCAAAATCCCTCCACACATGAAGTGGAAATGCTGTGGACAAAGATGTTCATGAATTTGACATTTAACCTCTAAGTGTGACCTTGACCTTAGACCTAGGGACCTGGTTCTTGCACATGACACTAAATCTCATGGTGGTGAACATTTGTGCCAAGTAACATCAAAATCCGTTCATGCATAAAGAAGAAATGCTCCGGACAGTCATTCTTGAGTTTGACCTTTAACCTCTAAGTGTGACCTTGACCTTAGACCTAGGGACCTGGTTCTTGCACCTGACACTAAATCTCATGATGGTGAACATTTGTGAAAAGTAACATAAAAATCCTTTCATGCATGAAGAAGAAATGCTCCGGACAGTCATTCTTGAATTTGACCTTTAACCTCTAAGTGTGACCTTGACCTTAGACTTAGGGACCTGGTTCTTGCGCATGACACTCTGTCTCATGGTAGTTAACATTTGTGCCATGTAACATCTAAATCCTTTCATGCATAAAGAAGAAATGCTCAGACAGTCATTCTTGAGTTTGACCTTTAACCTCTAAGTGTGACCTTGACCTTAGACTTAGGGACCTGGTTCTTGCGCATGACAGTCCGTCTCATGATGTTGAACATTTGTGCCAAGTTATTTAAGATAAGTTACAGCCGAGACAAACTAAACTCAGACAGACGCAAGCTTGCTCACAAGGACACACACATGCACATACACCGAACCATCATTTGGAAACCTATATTGAGCTTTCGTAAGCGGCTTTGCAAACATTGTTATGATGTTTAACAAATTTTATAGATTCAAATCAAAATACTTACTCTGTGTTTAAAGTTTGTGTACTTAGTGAAATCCTAGACATCTCTAATTCTTTGAGACTCTTAAACATATCTGGACTTAAATTGCGTGAATGATTGAACTGTTATTTAAATAAAATACAAGATTGTCATATTTTACATAGTGTCTAACTTGGAACTTATTAAAAAAGACTTTACCACGTGATATCTGATATTTATTCAAAATTTCCCATAGAACAACACTTCTTCAGTTTAGTTTTTAAACTTCCAAAAATGATTTTCAATCAGAAACTTTCAATTTGAAAAATAATTCTACAATTCCAACTGTGGTTCAATCAACTGATTATGAAATACAGCTGTTAAATGCATTTCAATAAAACTGAACAAATGGTGCGAATATAAAATAAAGCGTCCCGCTGAACAATAGTTCTTCAGTATAGCCTGAATATTGAACTTGAACATTGAATTACTATAAATATAAACTAAACTAATTACAGTAAGATCTTAGTAAATTCATGGTTTAGTGCTCAAAATTGGACTATAGTGTACTTTATGGCCCCTCTGACATATCTTTGTTATGTAATCTTACATAACATACTGATAAGGGAGAAATTGAAGCAAAGGTTTAAGTACTGCCTAAGGCAATAAAACAACTTGAATAGGCCGTGGATTACTGAGGGACCAGCTTCATTCTTAAAACAAGAGGATAAGATTCATTGTTCCAATGAACAATTGATAAACTTTCTGTCCTAAAACAGACCAATATCTACAACAGTTACTGTTACAGTTCTCATTTGACTTTGAAAGCACTATAGAAACCAGGTTTCTTGTTTCGGATAAATAGTGTGTAATAAAAATAAGAATAACAGCCATGCTAATTAACTACCAATAAAAAAGTTTAGAGTAAATTCAGTTACTCATAATGTATCTTCCCTTAATATTAGAGAAACATGTAAATGATGAGTGTACATTCAGATATTAAAAGTCAGGTCTTGAACCTGATCTCTTTTTGTGAGATTAGTGCTCAGACAAATAGAAAAAATTGTAGGTCAAATTAGCCACACATTTGTATAATGGTGGTAATGTTCTTTCGAAAAGTTAAAGAAGTAATAAGTAACCAAGATAGGTGACTTTCCACCATGTTCATACGGCATACTCTGTAATTACTTTTCCTGTAATTTATTTACTGTACAGACCACTTTTTTCTACTATTTTTTTAATGAAAATGACAGATATCAGAACTGCAGCATTTTGTTGAAAATCCCAAGTTCTTTAATAATACCAGACATTAATTTCTGCATTTCTGATTCAAATGCAGACTATGATAAAAATCTTTCACTTTTAAAATTGTGATCTTTTTCAACAGTGCACACTATTTATTGGCAAATACGTATTGTTTAATAATCAACATACTATCAAGTCCAAAATGTACAGGGTGACTGCATGTATATTGAATTTAGGGATTTAAAAGCGGCGGACAACACACAAAGTTAAGGAAACCTAAAGCAATATGCAATAAGACCATCACTTAAATGAAGACTGTTTCAGAAAATATCAAGTATACTATTGGTACATTAACCTAATACCACTGGCACTGGACACTAAATCAATAGAAAAGTAAAGGACATACAGTTAACTTTGTTTATAACAAACTCATTGGTACCATATCATCATCCGGAGTTTGTTATATCCATATAACATTTTCATAAGAAACGTAAAATAAAGAAAGAATCTCGGGCAGAGAAAATATATTCCTTATATCCTGATTTCGCTATATTCACAGTCTTACATACACATTTTACTATAAATCAAATATCATTTCTTAATAAAATATCATAAAAACCAGAATACACAAAATTTAATAAACAGTTTTAAGAAAAACATGTAGCACTGATTTCTGTGAATGCTCTTTAAGAATGGTGTTGATTAATGTTATTGTACATTGAAAGGAACAGTCACCCCAAAAAGTTCCTGTCTGGCCGGTCAGGGAGAGAGGGATAACATGTACATGACGCCATGCAATCCTTCTATAATTGGCTTCCTTCCATCGTTTCGAAAACAAATTTCAGTATAGCATCGCCCCTACTTAAAGGACCAACCATTTCTGACTTATGTAACACCTTCTGAAAGCACATTTACCTGCCAAACTCTATACTTTAACACCAGACACTGGTCAGACAGGACTATGCATACGTTAACAACTATTTAACTAGCTGTCGGTTCAGCAACTGGCCAATCAGACCTAACCACTGCTGTGATTCAAAACTTTGACCCTCAACCTACTCCCAAGGCAGATGCCACTATACCAAAAGTGCCAGTATGTATGCATTGGCAAAGTGGGCGGGGAGGGCCGGGTTAGAGAACCAGACCTTTTAATTCTTACATGTGAGAGCAATTGAAATTGCAAGTGAAAATATATCAGAAACTTTTCACCCATGTACAGCTATTTCATTGTTTATCCAAGGTCGGAATAGAAAAACTTGCTACAATAAAGTTATCTGCTTTCATATTAAAAACATTATATGGTGAAAATTTGATTTAAATTGCTTCTTAGAAAAAGACGCTTGTTGGTAAACAGAGAAGTAACTTTTACATGTTTTATTAACCCTAAAGTCCATGTGTCAAAAATATATGGTTATTTCATTGTCGATATATACCAACAAAAATGCTTTAAATTTGCATTTGTGCATATAAATGTTAAATACTGCAATGTACAGCTGTTTCTCTTCCTCAGTAACCATCACGCCAGTTTGAGTCTCCAGAGAGAAATTCCTGGCAGTGACGGTCAATTTTTTATAACATCCTGTTGCAGTTTTATTGATGAAGGCTTTTTTGTCATCTAAACTCCCTACATCTAGCAGATTAAATTCTCGAAACAAAGATTATGTGTTCAATGAACGCAAAATGATAAATAAATACAATTTCAAACAAGATGGCCATGATGGCCCTTTATCGCTCACCCGAGTACAACTGCTTTTAACAAAGTTGCTAGAAATCATCGAAACAACCTTTCTGACAAATTTCCAGGATATTTGGGCTGAAAATGTTACCTCTTGAGTGTTAACAAGGTTTTTCCATATTTGGGCACTGTGACCTAGTTTTTGACCCCAGATGACCCATATTCGAACTTGAACTAGAAATCTTAGAAACAACCTTTCCGACAAATTTCCAGTATATTTGGGCTGAAAATGTAACCTCTAGAGTGTTTTATTATTATTAAAGTGAAATCATACTCTTATACTTACAAAATAAAGCAAACGGATGTTTTTCCTCATTTGGGCTCTGTGACCTAGTTTTTGACCCAAGATAACCCATATTCCAACTTGAGCTAGAAATCATCAAAACAATCTTTCGACAAAGTTCCAGGATATTTGGGCTGAAATTGTTACCTCTAGAGTGTTCCATATTTGGGCACTGTGACCTAGTTTTTGACCCCAGATGACCCATATTAGAATTTGAGCTAGAAATCATCAAAACCACCTTTCTGACAAATTTCCAGGATATTTGGGCTGAAAATGTAACATCTAGAGTGTTAACAAGGTTTTCCATATTCAGGCTGTGTGACCTAGTTTTTTACCCCAGGTGACCCATATTCGAACTTGGGCTAGAAATCATCAAAACAACCTTTCTGGCATATTTTCAGGATATTTGGGCTGAAAATGTTACCTCTAGAGTGTTAACAAGGTTTTTCCATATTCAGGCTGTGTGACCTAGTTTTTGACCCCAGATGACCCATATTCGAATTTGAGCTAGAAATCGTCTTAACAACCTTTCCGACACATTTCCAGGATATTTGATCTGAAAATGTTACCTCTAGAGTGTTAACAAGGTTTTTCCATATTTGGCTGTGTGACCTAGTTTTTTTACCCCAGGTGACCCATATTAAAACTTGAGCTAGAAATCAACCAGACAACCTTTCTGACAAATTGCCAAGATATTTGGACTGAAACAATAGCCTGTAGAGCCTTAACAAGATTTTTCTATATTTTGGGTCATGTGACCTAGTTTTTCATCCGAGATGACCCATATTCGAACTCGTCCGAGTAATTACTGGGACAAACATTCTGGCCAAGTTTCGTGACAATTGAGGCAAAAATGTAACCACTAGAGGGTTAACGAACTAAGTGTGGACGGACGACGGACATTCATCGATCCTAATAGCTCACCCTGAGCCAGCTCAGGTGAGCTAAAAAGAACCTATGGCAAAAAATGCCTCATTTTGCCACAATTAATCAGGTAAAGTGACTCCTCGGCTGTCATCGCTGGTCTCTATGCATCTATAACTTTGAATAATTATAATAACCAAGAAGTTGACGATCTTCCATTACCTTGAAACTAGATTGTTTTAATAATAGTTCTATGTTTTCAAAGGTATGACATCACGGCAAAGCCGAGAATAGGTAAAACTTATCAGTACCCGGGTGTGCGAGCTGAGAATTATTTTTATGAACATTACGGGAAATCGTACATGCACAACTTAAGGACTACGCACGACGTTAGAACAACAAACCAGAGTACCAGTAGTGGCAGTACCATGAGTACTGTACAGGGATACAATTGTTTATGAACTGTTAACTAAAAGTCTATTAAAACCTGACATTTTACCATATATCTGACGGACTGATCATAAGATATGGATATGTAGGTTATATCCCTTACCCGAAAAGACAAGAAAATTTGTAAATTTATCATGTTTATATCATTATGCCTCAATGTTTTATCAATGTTTCACGCCCATGATAAGACAAACTGAGTTAGCATTCTACTGATTCTGTAACAGCAGCATGTGACCACTGGAAATGTACTGTCAGATACTGTAGCGTGGTGTCGATTTTCGTGTTTTCCTCGTGATGAACCCTTGTCCATAACAGTATGTCAAATACCAAATTACAATTTTCAGCTCTGCATTGTGTAACATCATTTTCCTGAATTTGAATTTTTCATACCGGTGCTGGTTGAAGTCCTACATCCGGACGCTATTTAAACATATTTTACGATAACTCTGGTAACTTTTGTATCTAGCAATCAAAATTTTAACAGAAGTAAGTTAGGTTCTTCTCCTAAAAGAAAACTTCTCGGAAAAGATCATTTATATATTTTTCAGGCCAGGTAGTGAGGTCACCAAATTGCTTAATTATATTGCCCAACTGTACCATGTTTCCGGACAGCATTTTTAAATAGATTTTATGTTTTGTGATGTTAGCTTTTGAATTGTGTAAAATGTTTCAATCATTTGACACATAAATGAAATTTCATGAAAAAAAGTTAAACTTCTGATTTTTATTTGCCGGGCCTCACAGAAATATTGCGCATGCACAGTATGTCATTTTCAATTTCGTCTCGACAATGTGAACATGCTTTCAGTGACTAACAAAATAGTGAGATTTCTTGATCAAATTATTAATAGTTACATTATACTGTCGTTTTTGCACTTTGATGATTGAAATCAAGTGTCTGTTTGATCAACAATATATGACTGTAAATATTAATTAGGAAATAATCTATGACTTTGAGTGCTTTATCGGAATTGAAGCATCCCCCCATATTATACAAACTTATTTTAGTTTTAATCATCAAATACATGAAATATAAAAAAATAACTAACTGTGACATTATGCAGAAGATGTAAGATTCAGAACCGAACAAAGGAGACAATCAATTAAATGCATACTGTAATTTAAACTTTTGAACGTTTTAATGTAGAGTAATGACGTCAGTGTGATGACGAAAACGTTTTCATTCTTTGTTTTGTCTCCCGGAATCAAAACAATGCATGACTGACCAAATTTCTTGACTTTTTGAAAGGAAAGCAATGGGGCGGTACTCTAAGGGCTATTGACGTAATCAAAAATGATATTTAGGCTCTTAAACAAAACTTTTTCATGTGACTGATGTACTTATACAATATTGTTTCTTTTTCTATATATTTGATTTAATTTAGTGCACAGGAGTAAATTAGAAAAGTCGGAAGGAGCTACTTTCATGTCCGAAACTCTGCCTACATAAAGCACTCGAATTGACTTATAGAAATAAACCATACAGTAGGCATATTAGAACAATAAATCACGCATTTTTGCAAGTGTCCGGTTTGATTGTCGTCCGTGTTTGGTGGTCTCCAACCAGTATAGTAGAAATTATTATTTTCAAGGCTTTCCAAATATTTTGTAAACATAACATGAGCTTGATATCAGTAATAAATGCAAGACACCTACATTTCCGGTTGTAGTGACCATTTTTTGTGTACTCTATGTCTAGAGTGGTGTAACCTTTGCTGGCGGTATCCTTATGCTGGTGGTATCTCAAAAAAAAAATGCTATTTACAGAAAAACAGATGAAGAAATAATTTTCAAGGTATATTCAGCATTGACAAAATGTAGTCGATGAAATGCTTTTACAGGAAACGTACATGTAGTGATAGCCGCGCATGCAGCTCTGTGACCCCACAACAGCAGATACATTTGTTCTGGATCCATATCGCTAGAAAAATTCTTAAATATAGACATCAAAATCAACCAGTTAAAGTTAGCATTTTTTATAAAACTTATTCTTTTTTGTATAAAAATATATATTCTATGGAAACTGTCATTTCCTTTTAGTTAATATTTAGGCTCTAAAAACTGTGTCCCACCTGTTGATTGTCAAATATCACATACCACCAACATTGGTTCCCTTCGTGGTTAAATTTCAAGTTTTGACACGTGTCGTGTCAATAGCTCCCAGAATGACATAGTCACCTGACGACGCACATCAACATCCTGTTTCAATTTAGCAGGGATAACATTGTGTTTTCGCTGAGGCAAATCAAAATGGTTAGGATTTCCTGCTTTCTGAACAGCCGATATAAGTTAAACTTCGTTCGCTCGAACTCGAAGGGTCCGGCGATTTCGGTTCGAGTGGTCGGTAGTTCGAGCGATCGAGGTTTGTCAGCATGGTCAGTCACGGGGGTCGTCATACATCTTTTATCGAGACCACATTGGGAGTTATTGCGCGTACAATGGTACACACATGTAAATGTGCATGTATATTATAAACTTGTAGCTTACCCTTGATTAAAAGACAAATTAAAACTCACAATTTATTCTAAGTGTTGTAATGTAAAAGTATGAAATGTTTGTCATTCATTAAATAATTTATTCAATTTTCTGAAGAAAAAACAACTTTAAATTAAAGCCAATCTGCTACTTATATATATTGCTATTTATAACATCGTGGGTGACTTTCTTTTGTACATCATAACCTTTAATTGCAAATTTAACTAGGTGTAAATAACACACGCCAGCGCTTGTGTCTGACAGTTGAAATGAAATAGATCTAAAGGGACCGCGGAACAGGTTCGAGAGATCGAGAGTCGGTGTTCGAGGTTTCGGTGGTGGAACAATATGATTTATATAGAGCTTTTTCCGGGACCGCCGGTCGGGTTCGAGCGATCGGTAGTGTTCGAGCGAATGAAGTTCGAGCGAACGAAGTTTAACTGTACATTCAAAATACCTCGAGCATAGGTTCCTCCACTCTAGGCACCCCTTGTATGGTCCTGCTAAACCGATACATACTCAAAAATTATCCCCACAGACGCACAGGTAGTCGAACCATAGCCACCCACCTTCTATTACCATACAGGTGGGTGGGGTATGGTTCGACCCCCTGTGCACAAACGGAGTCCATATGGACAAGATTTGCAAAATAGTCACCGTTCGTATTCTGTCTCATTTATTTCTAAATTGAAAAAAACACATGCCAATTTCACCAGCTTTTCCTTGCTTACCAGTAAATACTTTTGTTAAGATATTTGTCTAACACAACCTTCTTGTCGTTGTTGTTCATGTCGAGATCCGGCAAAATACCGCAACGAATTAATCACTGAATTTGTTGTTATAATCTTCAACCCATCTTGCGAACACATCTTCTTGTAAAAGAAATAATATACTGGACTGCAGTAAACAAAAACTTGAACGGGACATAGTGTCACATATATCAAAATTGAAATATCCGGGGCCGGGATACTGATAAAATAATCATTGTCTGGTTGTTTAAACAATGTCTCTAAATTGTTTCTCTGCAGTAATTGATCAGAAACAGTCTACGCAACGTATGAATTCCTGCTCTACTGTAGATTATTATTTATATTTATTATTATTATAAAGCAGGTCAGCAATAACATCGGCACTTAAAGTACATTTCAATGTTATTCTGACAAAGATATGGTTCATTGATTAGTGAAACGACAACAGCCGTGAAAGCAAACGGGCTGGGAATCTTCTGATTGGCTGCTTGCTTGGACACGCCTCTTTACTGGGGTACTGCTTCCATATTTGGAGTGACCCGTTTTTTAATCTTTTTTACCGGCTGTTCTTTCCATATTTGGAAATGAGCCTTATAACCGTGGTAAAACGCGGTAAACGCGTGAAATTGGCCGCGTTTACCCGGCGTTTTCAACGCGGTAACAACCATGAGGTAAACGGAACAAAAACGTGAGCGCCACTCTATTTACTCATTTATTCACATTGAATTGATAGATCAGTTTATCAAATAGAAATTGCCATAAAAGTTAGACAATACATTTCCCTTGAGCAATAATTTCAAGTCAATGTGTACTTGTTTCATCTTGAAGCTCTGGAATTTTTTGCTTTGTAAATTGTTTTAATGATACAATGGACAGCCATAAGCATGCTTCGGTTGATTTCATAAGTTGATTATGTAAGTCTTTTTTAAAGTCTACGCAGTAATGTTAAATGTGTAACCATTTTTGAAATCAAGTTATCATCCTGTCTTAAAGTTTTTAAATGTACCGGGCAAACACTCGCCTTCCTTCTATGTTCCAGTTGTCGTCAATTTCCGGCTCTTGAAAAGACACATTATCTTTCTTTAGAATATGTCACATAAACTGTGTTTAAACATAATTATACAAATAAAAGTAAGAAAATCGTTAATCGTTATAATTTTTATTAGTATAAGGAAGAGTAAGGAAAGAAGGTAAAAGTACCGCACCATTTATCGAGGAAGGCAAAATTCACAAATCTTTAGGCACCGTGATTACACAATTAATTGTGTTTGATTAAGTTTTGCAGGGAATCTGTGATGGTACAAAATGTAGAACGGTATCGAACTGAACCTTTAAGACAATTGAACAGGAATGTGAAATAGTCAGACAGACCTGTGTATTGTCAGTAGGGGTCTTAGCTAATGATAGACTAGCTTCTGCTTTTCATAATCAGCTTCTGCATAACTACTATTACAATGAGTAAAAATTGATAAATGATCATGTACATAATTAAAAGAGTTAAGAACTTCTTACTTAAAAAAAAACGAAACGAAGAAAACACGTTCCAGTGAATACTATGTCAATACATTTTCAGTAGAAGTTAATGTTACTGTCTTAATTGAAAAATGTTAAAACAAAATGTATACTAATTTTTCTTTCTAATTTGTTGTAGAATAAAGCGTTCTGCACGTACAGTGGTGAGAAAAGTCACACAGAAAAAAAATATGGGAACATCATAAAACAGTCAATTATTGCATTGTGTTAACTGAAGGATTATGTGATGATCCAGATTCTATTTCAGTTTAGAAGACAAAGTTCTGGATTTTGGGTTTTATTTTGATTCATCTAACCTTGGTAGTGAGACTGGATATTATATGCTTAATGGAAGACTTCGTAATTTCAATGAAGGTGTCAGAGCAGAATAAACATATTAACAGGAAACCAAAAATATCAAGTCGCAAAAGGAATTGATAATTGAGGTGAGGCAACATGTCAGTAACATTATCAAACTGGATCAAACTTTGTGTGACCAACAACCATTAGTCCATACTTGATACTGTGGTGAAGACCTGCATTACATAAATACATTTAAAAAGTGGGAAACACATAAACATGCAAATATTAAAACCTTACAAGGTAGAAAATTTCATATTTAACTACACTTTCCAACATTTTTAAGCAGGCATCACTTGTATATTAACAAAACAAATTCAATTTTTAAGCAGTTTATACTTCTGACATGAAACATTTTCCATTTACAGTACTGGAAGCATGTGAAAGTTAGAAACAGTATCAATGTACCAGTATCAGAACATAAAGACACTTGAACCATGTATAGCCATCAATCAACTGAAGTTACTAGTAGGTTCTGTTTCAGCTTTAAAGAGGTAGCATAAATTTTAAAAATATTAATGTCTTTCTTTTAACAAAACAAAACTGCTGTAAGCAGTTCAAAGTTTTATCTTAACCAGTTAACTTTTTCAAATCATTAATGTACATACCAACAATAACTCTCCACAGTGCATACCACAATACTATGTTATTTTTGTTCTGTCCTGTACAATTGTCAAAATGGAACTGTGCATTTTTTTTCTCCCAACCCATAGTGTGTTAAATAGTTATGGACCATGCTGACAACACTGTTTGCTCCTTTACCTACTGACTCACTCTCATCAATAAGGTAAAATGTCTGTTTTCCTATATAGAGTAAAATTGAGTTAAAATGATAAACAATAACATTATTTACTATCCAGAAATCTATATTATGAATATATGACTGCAATGTAAAGTAGACAAAGTAAATAATCTATATACAGCTACCGGAAAGTTATAAACTTCTCATTATTAGTAAGCAGTGTACAAATTAATCAGGTTAGTACTATTAACATAGACGGCACACTGTTTCGTTTAATTATTTTTATAAAATGTCTCAAGTTTTAATTATTTGAAAAAAAAAAACACTAGCACATATTTAACTTTCAACTACCTGTTCCTTCACAACAAATTCCAAACACTTCACATTTCCTGGGCGTTTTGAAAAACAGTGGTCCAACCTGAAAGTTTTTTTTATTTACTAGAAAAAGTGCAGTATACAAATAATACGTAGTAGTTAATTTATGGAAACATTTATAATCTATTCAATTTCAAAAGTGATTTATCAGGCACATAGAATTCTTCAAAATTCTCTTTGATGTAGGAATAATGCAGATCAAATGTCCATCTACATATAAATAATGTAACATAACATGTTATGTTAATATGTTATGTTATATAAATAATGTATGAAATGTAGACAATTAATAACCGGTACAGCATTTTGAATGTATGGTAGAAATTATGTACCTCCTGACTATGATGTGGAAAATGAACTTGCTGTGCATAGTCCCAAGAATAATGCACTGTACCTTGCATTGAACATGGTGCTGCACCTGAAATGTTAAGAGTGCATTTATTATAGCATTTCAAATAAAGTCAGCATTCAAAATAACTGTTAGATAGAGAAATACAATAAAGAAATTTCACCCATTAATTTTTGCCCTCCCAAAATTAAATTGTTGTTTTTTTGTATTTATTAAATTGATTTGTTTTCTTAATAACCATTTTAAAATGTAGAAGTTTTGGTTTTATTTTATAGTCTCATTCATACAATACATAAAAAAACATGTCAAATATAAAACAGTACATGGCCATTACATACAGAATTATAAGGGACTTTATAATATCATATTATTATAAACATGTATACATACAACTGAGCTTTAAAATTATGTTACCTAGTTTATTCTACAGTAAAACTTTAAACAGATAAAATTACCCTTTAAGCTTTTGCAAAAGGTGACATAGAGCTATCAATTGACTTCGCAAGAAACAGTACTTTGACATAAATAAATAGCATCATAATATCATAGGTAATATATCACATCTTATTACACTGGTGGTTGCGGACCCTGAAGTAATTGCACAGACCCACCAAAATAGTTTATTCATAGTTTATATTGTAGTGCATATGACAACAAATGAAATTTTGACCATGATTAGAATGCATATAAGTTCAGTTGTAAATGAAATTATCCTAAAGTTATTTTAAAGAGACACATCCAGTCCATCTTCTAGACTCCATAACTTAGATTTATAAGGTTGTACTTTCATCTTAAAAATTGAATGTATTTATGAGTCAGACTCTTCTTATTAAAACAAGTTACTATTTAAATCAGTTTGCCAACATATCTATAGTAGCAATATACTGCAACAATAATGTATATGTACATTGTATAATTGTTAGTGTCTATTAAAGGCATCAAAGCTCTGTCATCTATTCCTATCCAAATAGAACTTATAAAGCAATTATAAGACATGCTTTTATTTACCAACCTTCACTACACTGTGTATTTCTGCATGTTTCTTTAGATTCAAGACACTCATTTCTGTATACCTCCCTCTCTTGTTTTGTTAGTGTTACATGTTTAGTGTATGTCTCAATAACAGTCAATTTCTCTTCCTCATCCATTGAACCACTATTTGCGATCTTGTATGCTAATTTTTGACATTGGTGGCAAAGGTCAGTTTGCGGTTTAGACAGAACTATACTTGGACAAAGATCTTTCCATGTGCGAGTAAAGGTGGACAGACTAACACTTCTTATACCGGATTCCTGAGCAGCATGTACATATATTTCATGTATATCGGCCTGTCGTTTATCTGATGGCAACAAAAGCACTTGAGCATTTTTAAAATTTGGGAGACGTCCGGGTAAAGGTAAAGCATTATCTGTAGCATACTTTTTCAGAAATGCATGTATGTACTCTCTTTCTTCGCAATTCAGGCTGTTTGGAGGTTTCTTACCAGTCAAACCATGAACTCTTGGTTTCAAACCATCTACATCAAGTGATCTTCCCAAAACATGTAATTTCTTCTTTTCAATTGTATGCAAAAAGCAAAACATATTTCTACATATACATGTACGGCTACCTTTAAAGAAAAATTGCTGGCCTGGTTTTATTCTCTCTTTGCTCTTATGTTTTACACTACTTGTCCTAGGCCCAGAACGCCTATGATTGTATAATGCAGACTTAATTACAAGATCCAATTCATCTTTGGACAGTTCTTGACAATATTGACGGAACTCAATAACAGAGTCAAAATCTAGTTTCGCACTACATGGTGTACCATTATAAAACTCTTTACAGCCACATGTTTCTGCCTTGAATTTTCTCTGAATTTCATACTCTCTACAGTCAATTTCTGAGGGTTCGATATTAACAGTATCACTATTACAACTTTCAACAACATTCCCATCACTACCACAAGAAACATCATCATCAACATCAGATTCATAATTTAAATTTTCAGTGTCACTGTTACTCTCACTTATTTCTGATGCCAAGTCTGAATTTTCTGCACCAAACAGATTTTGGAAATAGAGCTCATTAACATAGCTTAGGTCTTCAATAAAATTTTCATCATGGCCTTGAGATATTTCGTATGGAATAGTACTAGCAGTACTTCGTTGAGACATTTTAAATCGGCCTTCAAGGCTTCATTTCAAATTTGCCACCGGTACGTAACTATAAACAAACTGTTGCCAACGGAGTCACTTCCGGGTTACTTCCGGTGAAAGGTTAAATTGAATTAAATAAATCTATAATTCACAGTATGTTCTGATCGATTTAACACAAAAATTGACTTCTTACCTTATTATTTGGTATTTGTGACCAACAATCCAACGATGACAGAATGCATATTTGCATTTTTTTTTACGTTAACAAAGTTGAAAATTTTCCTCATGTCTTTGCCCGCCATCTTTAGTCGACACACTTTACCATCAAGGGGAAAAACTGTGCAAAACGTCGCATTAGGTAAAAGAACACTATATCATTACATGTGGTGACGGAAAGTGTAGACATGTGAGCTGTCATGTGTAAAAGAAGAAGTACATCTATTCGCGCAATACTGAGAAAATAGCAGAAACATATGTGTAATTGAAAATAAATTGACACAATTTCTGACGTCAGACTGTACGCGTGTTTTCTAAACGTTACGTCACGCCTCATCTGGGCCCATTTCTGCTGACGGCGTCACAATTATAAATACACCATTCTTAAAGTCTTGTTACTGTGAAGCTCTGTCGGTTTCTGTATATAGCCACTGTGTAGCGCCTTTGGTTCTTGTGTCTAGCCACTGTGTAGCCCCTCTGGTTCTTGTGTCTAGCCACTGTGTAGCGCCTCTGGTTCTTGTATCTAGCCATTGTGTAGCGTCTCTGGTTCTTGTGTCTAGCCACTGTGTAGCGCCTCTGGTTCTTGTGTCTAGCCACTGTGTAGTGCCTCTGGTTCTTGTGTCTAGCCACTGTGTAGTGCCTCTGGTTCTTGTGTCTAGCCACTGTGTAGCGCCGCTGTGTAGCGCCGCTGGTTTTTGTGTCTAGCCACTGTGTAGTGCCGCATTGGTAAAATGTGTAAATAATAATTTCGAAACCCGGAGAGACATTAATTGGGCGTCGCTTGGATGTATTATTGGGCTATAGAATGTAAACCATCAGAGTTAAGCTGATGTATTATATATAGGAAACATAGCGTGAGGGTATCCGTCCAAGATATAAAACTTAAAGGGTATCAAAACGTTCCTCGCTCTGTTTTGCTCCATAGTATACCGGCACCCCTAACATTTACAACCTTTTAGATATTGTGTTCACTGACCAGTTGTATTCAAAGACTTCAAATTGCTACAATCTTACTGTTATTATCACATCACACTTAACATACAAGACGAAACAGTAATGCAGACATAGAAGACGCCGCCAAAGATGTTTTTCCATTTTAATAGCTATCCGTAAAGTGATTAAATAGCTTTTCATACACTATTATCTACTTGAAATGAGCGAATGTTTTACAGGAGTTGCATGGACGGATTCGTTCATGATCATTTGAAATATAAGACAAACAGCATATTAACTAGTAACACTTTGTATCGCACATAAGCAGTTTTAACTGCATTTATTTATAAAATCTAACTTTACATCACACTAACATACATTTCTTTAGAAGTTATTTCAAGTTATATAAAGACTCTATTAACAAAAATCAAAAAATTTCCGCTGAGCTGCGCTTTCCGTTATAGAACCGCAATAAGACCGTAATGTGAGCCGCATTTTAAACATGTCCGACAGTCTGAGAATGGATTTCTATTAACGAAATTTATATTTCCTTTATTTATAAGATCGGTAAATGTTATTCTTTATCAAAATACCTTATACGAATTAAACAAATTATACAAAATATAACACCTGGGGTTATTTCTATTGAATTTATACAATTGTAAGCACTAATTTACATTCGACCCTCGAAAAATCTATTTAGTGTGATTTTCATCTTGTCATTTTATTTTTCTTATTTTGTTGCATGTATTAAGGAGTTTTGTTTGCGGACATGGTTTTGATTTACTTATCTTTTCTCGAAGTACCGGTATGTGTACAAATCAAAGTTTAGGTCCTGGAGGCCTCGAATGTAGAAAAATTACGTGTTTAATTTTAATTTTTACGAAGCTATTCATAGACTCGCATACATGGATCAAATTCATTTTGCGTGCCAAATACTCGACGCCGCCTCGTATGACGGATCCTAGAGATGATAAAAGATAAATGAAGTGTTTCATGGCATATTCAAAACAGCAATAGCAACCGTATTAGATTTCAATGCCATGTGTTCATAAACATTTCTAGAGAACACCTCCTCCAATCCCGTGTTTGTATTTGTTATATTAAACATGTGATATTCAGATTCCTAAAATGTTTTTTCTCTCCCGCCAAGTAAATGATTTCCCTTTTACCTAGTGTTACCTAGTGTTGCTGTATTGTGTTAAATTGTGGTACTATCATAAATCTCGGTTATAACGGGGTATTGATGCCTACACTTAATAAGGGGATTTGACGCCGAAAAGGGGCAGTAAGAAACGAGGTCACTGGTGTTCATTATTGGAAAAGAACACACATTGTGATGACATGAATCCAAAAAATTAATGTTATTTACTATAAGCAAAACAGTGAAAAAGGATTAATTACCACATTCTTGGTCTGTTAGTACACATGGCATATTTTTGTAGTGACTACTTACAATAAAACCACGCCGATAAGATTCGTACATGAATACACACTGTGTAAAATAACACATAACGACAAATATTTGCTGAAATGTTTTATGACCTAAATCTAACATAAAATGTTTAGGTTTATGAGTGAATTAAAAATGTAGTTGTATGTAATATTCAGAAATTTACTTATTTTTCAAATGTCAAATATAAATTTTTGATACATTGTAGCAAGAGATATTTTCACAAATTTGTAAGAAATATACATCGACCCAAACAAATAAAAATTGCGCCTTTTTTCTGAAGGTAGTCCTTGTTTAAAGTTTGATGTGAATTGAAAAATCTACTTTACTGTTGGCTTACTTTATGTTCATCTGTGCGTAACTTTATTTGTAGCTTAAATTTTTTTTTTTTTTTTTTGAATTTAATCCATAAATTTGCCAAAAAGGTTCGACATCCTATAAATTCTCAAGAGATACTTTAAAATGTATTATATCATTGACACAAAGTTCAAGTTCAAATTAATGGCGTTAAAGTCACGCGATGCGTTATTCGACCTTACTTTGTGTCAAAATGTCCCAGTTCAGATTACTTCGTAAAATTATTGCTGCATTTGTACTTTGTTGAAATTTAAAATTGTTTTATGAAATTCTTATCTTAAAGTATACACATTTTGTGATATTAAATGGGTGAAATTGATCATGTTTGTAATATCTTAGGCCACAGATACATACACATGTTTGTGAATTTCAGTTTGTTAGTCATATCATTGAAGCAATCTTTAAACAAAGCGTTGATGTCAAAATTGTTTAAAGTTTGCTAACTATTTGAAAATATCATGTTTGTAATATGTTCTAAATTTCCGATTAGTCGACTGATTGAAATGTCTATACTACGGGGCGATAGAAGTTTCTATTAGTGTATAGGGCCCTGGCAAATGAAGCTATACCTAATTCATTACATTTCTTTATACAATTATTCGTAAGTTATGTCATGTTTTAACACAAGATTCGTGTTACGATGACCTTTGACACTACACTATTTATCGTCTTATTACTTGTTCTGCCTAATTAGTTTGTCGCATGTTAAGTCTAATTTTGTACGACATTTAAATCACATGATTACCTCCTGGAGTCATGTTAATTATAAATAATAGCTTGAATATCTATTTTCGTGTTTCAAGTTAACCACATGGGGCGGTATTTTGTTTCTCAACACGAATCTGAACTGTTATTGAATTGACAAAGAAAATGTTCGAATGCACTAATATTATCGGATATTTTTTCCACTATTATCATTAAACCTTTTCAATCTGTTTATTCAATTTTATACAAAAAGTAACCCCGAAAGGAGAATGATTATGAAACAATTCAAAAGTTCAGTCTTTACAAAATAGGCCAGTAGGCCGGAATATTTAGTAAATAGTGAACTTTTTAATTGTATTCAATTTTAGTTTTTCAGACGTTTGTTATTAACAGGCACATATCTTTTCTAATGTTTTGCTAACATTTTTCATTTTTATACTCAAAATATTCAAAGGAGGATATCCTTGTGCTTACAAAAAGTGAAAAGCCACATTCTATTTTATTTCAAATAAGACATGTCTGCAATTACACTAGATTATATCATGTATATTTGTTATGCTTTATTTATGCCTTTAGAAAATGTATATTAAAAAGCTTATGTTATGATAATGTCTACTGCATGTCTGGAAGAGATACTACCATTTATTTAATGCATTTTATGGAAGGAACTACATGGCACAAACTTGACATGCTTAGGGGTCCTTGCGATAACTTTGCTATAAATGTTGTATTGACCAAGTTCGTACTAAAAGTATGATCTTCAAGAAAAAATGTGATATAATAAAAATAGACAACTGTAATTGTCGTCCGTCGTGAGTACGTCCGCCAGTATATACCAGGAGGAATTTGGGGAGTAAGACTTTGCATGTAATTAAGCGCGTTGTGGTTTGTATGACTTGATTCCGTCAATGCGAGGATAAATTGTGATTTTAACCCGGGTTAAAATGTATCGAGGAGATAACGATCAAAGGAATAACTTCACAAAGTATGTCTCCAGTCCGCGGTGTAATGTTGTCAATCATGAAGGGATTATCATTTTATATAGCACCGATGTTCAGCAAATCAGGATGACGTGTCGTGTGCCAAACCCATGTCCCTACCTAAAACGTCAGGGTCACACTTAAAAATATAAAAGGCCGAACTCCTATAGATATGCACACTTCGTGGCCGGGCTGTAACTTTGTCATGCATGAACGGATTTTCAACTCATATACAGTAGTCGGAACGTAACAGTTGTCACACGGAGTGCACGATACACGCACGATGTACGCACGATACACGCACGTTAG
>JAFMSR010000369.1:0-55015 GCA_022818135.1 Saxidomus purpurata | reverse complement strand
TTTTTGTAAATATGAAAATTTTAACGTTTTTTGTGTTCTAGTTTTTTACTTCTATATTTTGCTGTTTTACTCATTTCTTTCTATGGAACTCATCAAATTAACTCTGACAGCTAAAGTAGATTTATCCTGAATGTAATGTAAAGCCACTTACAAAATTATGTAACATAGATAATATGAAGTAAAGAATCTATTATGTGTTAACTTTGTACATACAACTGTACTGAAGGAAATATCTCACCGTTAAAGCTTGCATGGACACAAAAGGGACCCGGTGGTTCAACCTTTTCACTATGGATCTCAAACAGTCTTTTGATCTGAAAAAAGTAAACAATGAATAAGATCTACTATTCACTTCACTACCCATCTGGAAAGAGTTATTTAGTTTACTTCCTGATGGCTGACTAAATCATGATTTTGTCTTATATATATTTACATATATAGCTCACTGCGTGAGTAGTCACTTGACTCAAGCATACATCTTCCATTATACAGTGTTCCTATATTCATAACTGTCATCTTAACTTTCCAGACAAGCAGCCATTTTTACTGTTTCTCTGGATATGTCTGAAGGTTACTATACATAACAATAACAGCTCCCTTGCATTTATTTATTACAAAACTTCATATTTCTCACTACATGTGTATGATGGCAGGATAGCAAGATACACTGATTTCATTTATAACCTCATACTTGATTGACAGGATCATGCATTCCTTTCTACATAATTTTTTCTATCACTCAATAAAAGAAATTTCTGTAACAACTATTATGAACATGCATGTATATAATAAATCACAAACAACAGCCTTTCTCACCCATTTGTTGTTGTCTTGACTTTATCACATATATCCATTATCAGTCCCCAATCTTCAACAGTGTTCATCTCACTGGTGGCCTTTTCTGGAAAAATTTAAGGAGCAAACATGACACACAATCTGACAGTGACAAAGATTCAGGTACGTAAATGTCACAATTATGATTTCGTAATATTTTCAGTATAGGTAATGCTTTCATCAAGCTGATTTAATTGCACAAAATTGATTGTTAATTTAAGCGACACAAACAAACAGATTACAATCATATACCATGTATACCGGTATTATAGCTTTCTTAATAAACATTTGTTGACGTTCCACTCCGCAAAAATCTTTCTTAACTGTTCGTACTTTGAATAATTACCAGATTACCTTACAAGTAAAGTAGTTGATATGTGAAAACCTATTGTGATATACAATGTCTTTTTCATGAACCAGTTTCGCACCTTCAATACAATTAAGTTTGGCCAATAGGCAGTTTGATAAAACCACCATAGTTCATATATATTCATATCTATTAAGTAAGGTACAAGTGGAAAAGTGATTTTCGCTCATTTTCAGCTTGGTGGAAACTAGGTGTTCTTGCTACTAGAATATTGAAGAATATATATGCAATATACACGTTAAATTCGTATGATTTTTAGCAGTATGACTATGAAGACACAAAAATCTGCTTTTCTGCTGCCCAGGAAATGTGCATCAACTGACCACTGCGATACGACTGACCATATTGACATAAAGTTCTAAATATCAAAGTTAGTGTAGTATATATTAAACAGAAATTGCTACTACTCTTACATTATCAAGATGAACTCTTAATACAATGAAATTGACTTCTGGACCACCAGTTTATCATATGAGAATAGACAGATCGTCCAGTTACCATAGGAACAGCCACTTCCTAATTATACGGCAGTTGGTTTTAAACCTTGTACTCTTTTTTATCTTACTTTTCTTACCCTATCATGAAGGTTGGTCAAAAGCTATGCACAGCTTACGTTACCTCTGTTATTTCATGACATACCGGCTCCAAATAAACTTTGTATTGTATTGTCTTATTTTTACCCATTTTCTGGCCACCTTCATCAGAAGATTATTGCCAGGATGAACAAACAAGAGAGAAAATAGATAAAAGTGGGAATATGTACTGTACAGTGGTGAAAACAAGGAAGTTGGATTAGGGAGTTTGGACAGATGAACTCTGAACGAGTTTACTGACCTTGTTGACATAACGTCTGCAGGCGGGTATGAGGGAAGATGGAATTTGTTGTTGGTACTGAGTCCTGCAAAATGGGGTGCACAAGAAGGGTATGCCGCTTTAGGATATTTTGCTATAAATTGTAACTGAAGAACTATCTTGCAGTTACTTTATTTTTACTGTCATTACCCCCGGCGTGCACCATGCCTTAGTAATCGCAGAAAGTGTGAGGCAATATGAAGAGATAGATAGTATATTCGCGACTTCCAAAATAACTGGTATCGATGAATTGTGACACGAATCTGCAATGAATATTTATGACGAAGAGTCACAAGACATTTTCGTTCATCCTTAACCTTGAAGTTTTAAAGCTTACAGGTGTTAAACAACATTAAAAGGGTGCCTCAAAATATTTAAACATAGTTACACTTACCAACATCACCATCAAATGGCGAACTGCTTGCGAACAGGGGCATTTTTGAACGTTTATTTCTTTGTGCGATTTACAACTACCTTGTTATGATTTTCTATTCTATTCTGCGCATGCTCTGCCGGAAACGTGCTAAAGATAAATTCAGTGACTGGCCGTAAATTACCGGATATACTATCACGGAAGAACTACTTACTTTTTACACGGAAGTATAATAATAATAATAATTATTATTATTATACTAATAAAATCTTTATTTTAAGAAGGTAACACAAATAGATCTAGACATTAATACGAAATCGTACATATATCACAAAATATAGTAGTGTATACTTCCGTGCCTTTATAATGCTAAATATACTATATTTTGGATCTATTGGTTCACAATTGTCTAGATTTTCGACCAAATATTTATTGAATTAGTGCCTAATGCACTGTGGCTATTTGTCCCAGGAGCTGACTACTTTTAAAAATGTTGACTGAAAATATAGAAAACAGAACTTTTGGTAGATTTTATCCGGAATTAACCGTTCTTTATCTATGTCAATCTTTGAAACAACCACGGGATTTTCACCCTTTTGATATAAAAATGTGTATTCCTCACAGGAGCTGGTGCACACAGAGCATATTGATCAGCATGTTTACGTCATCTATCTTGTAATACTGCCTTTTGCCGCTCACGAGTAAATTATGGACAGGGTGCACGCCGGGTGTTAACAAAAGTAAAAATAAAACAAGTCAAATGTTTGAACGCCGCCAAATGGAGTGGGGGTTGCGATAATTAGTAATGTTGGATTTAATGTATGGTGATTAACCAAACCTAATCTTTTTGCACTCTAATTTTGTATATGGCTGACCATTTGTTAATGTTTAATGCTAAAAAAGATGATTCTACGTCAAGTCTATAGGCATTGTTTCCTCTGTATGGAAATTGGCTGCTGTCACATTATTGAATTATCAAATCATTGAAATAATAATTTTTTTTCCTAAGTCTAGAATTCTGACATATAAATTTGCTTCAATTTATATTTATATTATTCTTGTACGAAAGAAAAATTATTTCGAAAAAAAAACTTTATTTGAACCAACGCTTGAAACTACCGTCCTTACTAAAAATAATTTCGTAGCCATTCGTTTTAAATCGTTGTCGTCCAGCGTCCTTACTAAAAATATCTTCGTTGTCATTCGTTTAAAATCGGCTATTTCCGTAAAATTTAGACTGGTTCGCGATCTCAAATCAAAAGACCGCTTGTTACAAAAGAACACACTGTGAAATCAGTCTACAGTCTAAAAGTAGTTACGTCACCCCATGGAAATTTTACTTACTGCATTCAAATATACACGCCGCCTCCAGGACGGCGTGTAATAACGGCCAGGCAGTTCTTCCAGTTAATAGAATCAAGATTGTTAAAAATGTTAAAAAGAAGAAAAGAATAAATGGTTTAAAAAAAACTGCCACATATATGATTAATAACTGAGGTGGGCCACTGCCTGCTTGAATAATTCAAGATCAGACATGATTGTTATAATCGTGGGTAACCTATACTAGACGACTGTGGTATTCAGTGTGTGTGTGTGGGGGGGGGGGGGGCACTTAAAGAAGTCCGAGTTGGCAAGGGTTTGGTGGAGTCTAAGGGGGGTGCATATGCCTTGTTAACATGTTGTGGTCTTCTATATTTCTGAATAGAGAGATTAATTGCTACAAGATGTAGTATATTTTGTGGAACATAACTGGTTTTGAGACTTCGACACCAGGCCCCGTGCTTATAAACAACATCTTTATAATAAATCCAACTTTGTATATAAATATAACTTTGATTGACTTCATATTACTTGATCATGATTTCGTGCGGAGCATGAGATTGTGCTCAAGAAACGTTTATAAGCACGGGGCCTGTTCTCAAAGAGTTGAGATTTATATCTAGGTGTCACCGGGTGAGAAAAAAGTAAATGCTCTACGTTGAACTTCTCGCTAGTTATTTGGACCGGGGTGGTTTAGTTTATACTAATTCATTTATTCTCGATTGCGAAACAAGTTCTTACAACTTATATTAATCGCTCTCGAGACTCATTCCAGATGGAATCAACCTCGAAGAGAGAGAGAGAGAGGCAATGTGGAATTATTTGTGTCTTGCCTAAGGACACTACCGACATGGCGATGGTACGGATCGAACCCGGGGCCCGTTGATCCTGAGGCGTCCGGGGTGGCGTATCTAAGGTCAGGTTTTGTAAAGCTGCTAAATTCTAAATGCTACTTAACGTGTAAGAAAGAGTTTTATTTTAAATATGGTTGGCTTTCGTTACTTTACAACTAACGGGGTCCGAACACTTCGCGTCGACCAGCTTCTTGTCGATTAAACCTAAAACACGCTGGGAACAATCTTGTTCAATTTCTTCATCTTTATCGCTTGCATCTTTGATACATGTGGTAGGTAATTGGTTGCCCTCTTCCAATGTGCATGGACTTGCATTTAAGAATTCAGTTTTTGATTAGTCGAATGCTTCAAAGGTACCATGCTGAACTGTTACAGAATTGTCATTTGACACTGTTGCTGTATAGAAGTTACTTTCATCAGATTCTGCAAAATTGCCTGGTGTCGTTTGCATTGTGTTACAGTGTTACACAACTCTCTACCACCCTTCTTCCGATCGAATCGCCTCCCATTACCTACCACCCTCTGGGGTCTCCCGTGTAAAAACCCCTTTGCCAAGGCTAACAGTCGTCCTCCTATACCATGGGCCCATATTTTTATGCAGTATTTCTCGTGTTACATCGTGTTACATCGTCAAATGCTGCTTTCAATCTAGATTATATGATATCTACCTCTTGTTCACCATATCTAGAGCATCAGTCCAATTTTCTTAACATTCTAAGAGTTAGTTTGTGAAAAGATGTTGATGAATGGTGATTCTGAATTTATTTTTTCAGTCGTGCAATTTTCACTGTTGGATTATTTTCAAAATATGATGGTAAATATGGTTTCAAAAGACTAATATTTTTATTCTTCTAAAACATTGGGGGTTAAACACATTGCAATTTTTGTCTTGACCCCTGTGGATTAGAATATGTTCGTATAATGTCCGCCTGAGGAGCCTGAATAAAATCGAACCCTCCCTCCCGTATGCCAATTACACACGTAGAGCTTCCGTCCGTTGGAAAAAGTGGCTGTCTTAAACTTTTGGCCACGTTCCCTAAATCACACCGTCGAAACATATGGTTAATATTTCCGCTTCTCTCAAGTCATACATGTATATTCAATGCGTAATTGATAGCCTGGGTTGGCGAGAATGCCTAAATCACTGTCCTAGTGTAACGGTCAGTGCTTTTTTAAAATTTCAACGTTCGTTATAAGGTAATGCAATCAAGCTCCGCTAATAAGACCACCCGATATTAAGACCACACATTTCGGACCAAATCACACATTTTATAGTAAAAAGGTCGCGATAGAAAGACCATTTCGATATTAATACCACTTTATGCCGGTCCGAAAGGTGGTCTTATTATAGGAGTTTTACTGTATATAAACAATCTGAACGTAGCACGTGTTTTAAATTCAAGATTTCTCAAAGCCAGTTGGACTTGCAGTCATTACGGGAGGATATCATTTGACAAAATATAATGAGCTTCCCCTCCTAGTGGAAATTTCGGTAGGTGCACATTTGCTCAGACACCTACACATTTAGTGTTGGGGGTAATGATTGCATGTTTTCAACAGAAATAGCGCACATGATCTAAACAAATAAACAACACAGACATCAGACAATATTTGATACTCTCGGGATTTATATGACGGAGAATTCTAAATGTATTATGGCAAAATACGAAATCGATGATTTAGTCATTCTGTCTTTGTGACAAAGTCACCGTGGCCTTCTTATTCGATATTCAACTCAGTTAAGGTTAACTGAGCAGCCTTTTTGAACAATTACAAAAATGTAATGGCATAAATGATAAAGAAAAGTCGTTTTTAAAATATTATAGGTTAAGATTTAGTGTTTTAATCTTTGACTCTACAGTATGCCGTTTGTTCTCATACTACCAAGTTCGTATAACTGTTATCGATCAACGAGACCCCATTCCCGCTCCGGGAGTTAAGTGCGTCTGCAAATTTCTGTAAAAGGACTGTTTCTCCAGAAAATGCTCTGGTATCGATTTGTTTGTCAAAAGAGTGTGTAATTATTGGGAATATCGTTGAAATTAATGGAACAATGTTTTGGTCTAGCGAATAGAAACAGTTGTGTCAGATATAATCGCGCCGATATTTAGAAATCTGATATTTTATATTTAAGAATTGTGATGCATTTTCTCGGATCGTTTTGAATTTTCAAAGATTTCGTATCATCGATTTGGGACTTTTTATGTGATGGACTCTGTCTAAGTCAAAACATGAAACCGTGTAGCGTGGTGTTGTGTTTTTCAGCACAATTTATCATCTGGCAACATACTGGCTCGGAGTATGTTAGTGAAATGGTAATGTATACTTCTATTTATTACTAAATTGTCATCCAGTATGAGCCTGGTATGCATTTATTATGAATATGCACTGCAGGCTCTAATGCAGCTTCCTGTTTGGAAAGACTATCACGTCGTTCTATGTTTGTCAACATTTGGAGTTGCTGCAAAAACCGAGCGTATATTTCCCCTTCAACAAGAAAGCAATGCATATTTACAGTTTTGGTACAGAAATTTGCAATTGTGACTATTCAATGTAATATAACTAACGACTGAGAGTCTGTACCAAGTTAAATACTTAGCATATTAATGCATACATACGTAATGATATGTTACACGTTAAATACGGCGTGTACATACAACATTCACAGTGGCTGTTTATCTTTACATTATTTCAGTCACAAAAAGAGAAACCACAATGTAAGTCTAATGCGCACGTGTGTACATCATTGATGAAGTACCCGGATGGCACTGAGTTTGACGAAGGTCCGTATTGTAAGTGTCCCGGATGCAGCTCCAAGTGGCAAACAGGTGACGACCAGTCCCTGTCATGGCCGCACTACGAGAGAGGTAAATCTTACATGCTACATATATTTTCTTCCTCCATACACGGGCAATCAAGTGTGTGCTCCTTCAAACGTCTGAACAATGGCACAGCGAGCTCATAAGACAAAAATGTTTTAGATGTTGTTTTTTTTTCAACGAATCGAATGTATTGCCGATCCAGCTGACCGTCAAAATAGTGATGTCATCAAGGCTTCTGCTGCTGTACTATTGTTAACAGCAAGACAACGCGTTGAAATTTGTTTAAAAGCGTTTTTATTTTACAGGACGTTGGTCTGCTGGTAAGCCCCATAGTTGTTGGTGTTGAGAGGCATTTTCCTCGTATCTTAACATCCCAGTATGTTACATATATGCCTTTGTCGAAGATAAAAAAGAAAACCAATGCGATTGCTCCAGCAATTGTTTCGTGACTTAAGATGAAAATAAATCGATGAACATTGAACAGTTTTATTTTTGTTTGTACATTATCAAAATGAATGGTTATTCTTTAGGCGTTCTTCATCAACCTTTGTTACTTTTGTACATTGCAGCTGACAAAATGGTTCAGTATAAATTTTGCACACCGATACTTCCAAAGCGTGAGTGTGAACCTGGCGACCTTGCAATCACCATGGGAACCATGATGGGTGAATGGAGTCCACATATTCGAGAAGCCCGGTGCTCATGCTCGTTCAATGTTTACCAGCTCCTCGGATGGTGGCGCCACCCCACTCAGAAACATGGCAACAGAACTGGGCAATGGATATATGAATATTTTTGCGAAAAGGTTTGTTAAATTACAAACTTTAAATTTCGGATGTTCTCGACTGCTTATTACTAGTACTGTATGCTCCAAAGTGTCCGTTCGCAATTCAAGAGAGATTTAGTTTGTCAATTGTCACGGTACCGATCCCACGTGACTTTTCCGGCTATGTGTGGGACTCGGAAATGACAACAAACACTTATTCAAGTAACATTTTTCATGATATCTTCCTTAATCCTGCATAGAATTTGACCAAATAAAGACGAGAGCCCGGCCATAGGAAAGATACAACCAATTTCCTATGGCCGGGCTCTCGTCTTTATTTGGTCAAATTCTATGCAGGAATCAGGAAGATATCATGAAAAATGTTACCTGAATCGGTGTTTGTTGTCATTTCTATGTCCCACACATAGCCGGAAAAGTCACGTGGGATCGGTACCGTGATTGTAATTCAATTAAGGTTAGGACCAACGCGTTTAAATAGCAAACGATTATAACTGAACGAGTCACCTATATTGTACTTATTTCAAACATGTAAATTTCTTTCAGCCGGAGTGTACTGAAGAAAAGTCGCCATGTGCCAAAATTTACGTTGACAGGCAGGAAGAGGAAGAACTGATACTAGGTTATAACTTCATTTGCGCATGCCCACAAGGATATAAATGCCCGGATCGTGATGACGATGTAAAGCACGAAACTGAAACAGACTTCAGAGGTACTTATATACCTCGATACTGTACAATTCTTCATAAGTCCCTTAAAAAGAGATAGTGCTGGATAACTGGAAAATTTTATGGAACCATACGCGTTGTGCATCATATAGGCCTACATGTATTTGAGCCTAAAGCGGACTATATCCCCGATGACATATCACCTGATCCGATATCAAAGGATAGCGAAAACATTGACATATACAGAAGATACAATACACAGAGGCCATATAGTATAGTTTCAATGTTCCATGCCCTTATTGTGCAAGTTGCAGTCCTTATACAATGTCAGTTTAAGTTAGGGGCAGCTTTGAGTGTAGTGCTCTCCGCTTTTCGAAATGTAATATGCATGATAATATGTACGAGTTATAGGAATGACTTTCAATAACTGTCTGAGATCACAGAGAAGCAGTTGGAATAACATGACTTGTATTTAGTAATTCCGTGCGACACAACAAACTAGGCGCTTATGGTTGGCCATCGCCACCAAAAATAATTAATTAAGCCGCGGTAAAAATATTTTAGCTCCGGCATAAATATGATTTTAGCCGCGGCATAAATATTTAAGCTTCGGCATAATTATGATTTAAGCTGCGGTAAAAATATTTTAGCTCCGGCATAAATATGATTTTAGCTGCGGCATAAATATTTAAGCTGCAGCATAGATATGATTTAAGCCGCGGCAAAAATCGCATTTTTATCGGAGCTAAAATATTTTAACCGCGGCTTAAATCTTATTTATGCCGGAGCATAAATATTTATGCCGCGGCTAAAATCATATTTATGCCGGAGCTAAAATATTTTTACCGCGGCTTAATTAATTATTTTTGGTAGCGATGGCCAACCATAGGCGCTGATCTTTTTATTGGTACACGTGTACTTGGTTTACTGAGAGGCGTTAAACAATAACATTTCTGGTTTAATAATCTTTTAGCATTTACTGGCAATACCCCATGCATCATTGTCGTCCTATATGCCAGCAGACGATATTTTCAAAGGTGACCAGCAGTAGTGCCGGTGTATGAATACTTTCGTGAAAAAAAGAACACGCACTTTTAAACAGCAATTAGATGCACATGAATGTAAAACCTTCACAATAAGTGTCCAGACAGTTCTATATTTATCTCTGTTAGTTACATTTACAGTATGTAGACATCTACGTGTAAGAAACTCTTCCAAACCTTGTAAGACAATATTTTCATGCTTATCTCCATTATCTCCCTTGATATCACTTGTATCGTTTTGTATGTCTGTGTCGTGTTCAGTCTTTTATATAATTGCATAATTTGCGAGGGTTTTTGTCTGAGAAAGTTCTGTATAAAGTCACTTTATTGTCACAATACAGTTCCCTCCGAAAGTCAAGAGGCAATTTACACTCGAAATATTTCTCGATGTCTATTTTTTCTACAATAGATTGTCTCTTGGCTTTCGGAGCGGATTCTTGGAATGTATATACACGAAATATAAATTATTTGTTAGACACTGTGTTCAGTCTTTGATATTACGTATATGATAGAGTGGAATAGAAATTGATTAATGCCCTATGTATGCACGTATTATTGGTTTCGCCCACACGTGGGAGGGTGGTGGTGGTGAGACTCAAGGCATTTAACTAATTTTATTATGTAATCCCACACTTGTTCCATCAGACGGGTAAAATTGTAAAATTTCGTGTTGTGCATATATGATTATATATGATATCGCTTTTTTGCCTTTACTTAACAATTTAAGGACATCACTTTATGTGCCTTCGCTCATGTCATATTCATTTAAATTTTCTACAAAGGTGGAAAATAAGAATAAAAAGGAAGTTTTTTCCCCCATAACATGCATGGTGTTTGAGGGAGACAGTTTACCAAACTGTAGTTCTTTGGAAAATCTCATGTAAGACCACTTTCTTAACCACATTCAACTTTCTAAACAACTGGGCATTCAGCGTTAAATTAGTCAGGGTGTGGGTAATTCAAAGGGAGATAACTACTTAAGAAATAAAATAACACCGGTATTACTTACTTCCCTTACAACAACAAGCAATGTTGCAGTAACTTAAGTATTTTATATAAATGGAGTATTATGTATTTCATGTATAATAGGTTGCATTGATGGAAATCTCTCTAAATAATTATATACATAGATATTATATAAAAGGCATAACGTTGTTTGAAATGTTATTAGTGTAAAACGCTAGTATTTGCGAGGGAAACGCACACATACCGTTCGCTTGTTTTTTTGCAATTGTTCAAAATTGTGGGAAAACATTCACCAGAAGTTACACCCAAATGTGATATAAACTGGGTCTTATGTCCAAAGGGTAATTTAAGTGACTTGTGTGCTGTTTATGGACATAATGAAATATCATATTTCACAATACCGATATGGGTTAAACATTTTAAAGTGAAGTGGTGTCAATTGAAGATGACATAGAATGTGGTAGGCCTTGTTCAGTAGTCAAAAAAGGAGAATATTTAAAGTTAGTGGTCTTGTGGAACATGATGCACGGTATACAGTTCGGGACCTAGCCAGTAGGACAGGGATTTCAATAGGGCAAGTTCATGTAATTCTGAGAAAGCCCCTTAAAGTACTGCGGATTTCATTACGTTATGGCATTGTAACACAATAACACAGCGCTGGCTGTAACAGTTCACTGAGTTTATTGTTTGTTATTTATTAAAAGACACTTTTCAAAGTTCATAATTAATTTAAATAAACTGACAAGTCTATTTCATAACTCAGATAATGAATAACATGTCAAACAGTATATATGACTGCCTCAACTGAGCCAACCTGGCACAGTGAATCTCTCCTAAGTTACTGCGTCATAACAGGATAGAACGTCTATATAAATTATACCAAACGAAAGTCAGACTGACTAATGCAAGATTGCTTTAATTTCACTAGCCTTTTCCTGAATTTTATCATAAAGTGGCCCGGCAAAGATCAAAACATCCGGGTACGTAAACCCACTTTAAACGTGAATTACAAATAAACTTTACCCTTTGGCTAATAAAGTTTTGACAGATTTGCGACCTTCCCATTTTCAAAGCAGATTGTATAAAAAAATGTTCAGTCCAAATTATAGTTTTTCTCTTATTACACTACAGCCTCCATGAATTCAGCGCATTTGGACATAAATGAACAACATGGATAGTTAACAGATATTGGCTAATTCAAAGGGAAATAACTACTTTTAAATTAGAAAGAAAATAATATCGGCATAACTTACTCCTATTACAACAATAAGCCTTGAAACTGGTGTAAATTTTGAAATCATTTTCACTATGACTAAGCTAAATATGTTAGTATAGTGAATGACGTATGTATTATGTTTAATGGTGTAATTATATTTGCGTTCATGGACAATCTATTTTAATAATTATGTACATATGATTATATACTAATCCAAATTCTAACGCACCACCAGCCTTTGCCTTCTTTATTTAATTATCAACACTTCCAATATCTTCTAGCTTAATTTTAGCTATCGAAGTTCAAAGCTATCATGTTTTGCATTTATGAAGACATCGGGTAGATTGATAATTCTGTCATGAGCACGAGGTTCAGATCGAAATATCCGTCACCGAGGGTAACTGTTATGGTGGGAACGAGGCTCTGCCGAGTTCCCGCACAACAGTTACCCGAGGTGACAAATATTTTCATCTGAACTAAGTGTCTCATGATGGAAACTTTTTCTTGCATACCGTCTGGCACTTTAAAGTAGATTTTAAATGCAGAGTTATCAAAATGATGAGTTATCATGAAAAACAAACGATTTTCCGACGTTGTGTTTAGGAAGTTGACGTCACAATGTTTATAACGTTACGTCATAAGTAATTCACGAGAGTCGTCTGGCATAGGAGGGGTGCCAGACCGGTTTTTCCGGCATGGGCAAAATCACCGGAAATACCGATCAGATATGCAAGAAACTTCCATTACCAGTACATGGATTCCAAAATGATCGAGTGGTACACGTTTCATATGAAATGTAATTTGAAGAGTGGGTTTCCAAAGGAAGGACATCAAGGCAATAAACCATATTACGTCTTTACGGAGGTTTAAACGTTAAATTAAAATCCGCTGCCATGTCTTCACAAATGCAAGACATGTTAGCTTTCGTGCACCGATGGCTAGTGCTGATAATTAAATAAAGAAAGAAAAAGGCAGATAGTGCGTAAGAAGTTTTGTTTGATATATTATATGAAAGGCCTGAAGTAGATTTCATTTTTAACACTGGATACGGGATTGAACTACCCTTATCATTAACCCGGACTGTTGGTTCACGTATAATACTCAAAGCTGTTAATTACGACTAACAATCAGTGCTTCACGGGCTTCTGTCAGCATCAAACGACATGCAATGTGTACCACTTGTGCTTTTTCTGACGTCAGAAGACCGTTTAATCACCCACTACATGCTCGGGACAAAACTGTGACGAACGAATGAACAAATAGAAGGTCGAAGCGGTGACTATATGATATACCCTTTGGGGAACATAAAGTGGACAACGTTACACCATGACAGTGGGCACAAGTCATATTATATGAAGAGTAACAGCTATATTACAAAACGAGACCAAATAAAAGGCCCTCATGGAAAACCGCAAAGAAAAAAATCGTGAAACAGCCAAAATCTTGCAAAATAGTACAAACTATTAGACAACGTAACCAATGTAATCAGATAAGACTACATATAGGTTAGTAGCAGAATGCAATACAAGTAGCTAGTCATGTTTCGTCTTTAAGACACCAGCTTGTTTTGCTATCCTTTTTATTGATTACCTACAAGTTATGAAAATATTAATTCAGAATAGAAAAACCTGACATATGTCTTTCACATACGTTGTACTTGTGTACTTCTGAACAGTTGTAATATACATGTAAAGTGTGATGATACGTATTAGGACAACGAAAATGCTTATGAAAATATAGAAATTGCTCAACTTTATTAAATAATTTGATTTGCCTTTGCTGTTAAACCTCAATCTGATGATATGTTGTTTGAAATGTTATTAGAGTCAAATACTTGAATATGCAAGGGACATTCAGTATGAAATGCAACAAGTGCTTGCGTGATTTCCAAAACATGCATGCATACAAATCCCAATAATCCGTTTATTTTACAATTGTCCAAATTGATAGGGAAACGTTCACCGGAAATTATGCCTAAGCTTGCTGTTAACAGGGTATTATGTCCAAAGGATATTCTCAGTGAGTTGTGAGTTGTTAATGGACATAATGAAATGTCGTTTTCCACAATACCGAGACAGGTTAAACATCTAAAAGTGAAGTGGTGTCAATTGAAGATGCCAAAAGTCTCAGTAGTCAAAAAAGGAGCATATTTAAAGACAGTGGCCCTGTGACACAATATGCACGGTATACAGTTCTGGGAATAGCTTTCAATAGGATCAGTTCATGTAATTCTCTGAAAGCACCATAAAGTACTGCGAATTATATTTCGCATGGTATCCCGCTTGCTAAATGACGCCAGCGAGTTATAATTCAGGGCACCCACACCTGCTCATAGGCCTTGTATTAAGTATGGTATTTTTATAGCTCACAGGATGTTGCTGGATGATTCGCGTATGTAAGTGTAGTAGGTCATTGGTCGCTGTTATAAGACGATGACATTGCACAAAGTTGAGTAGTATTACGAAAACGTCGCCCAGTATACGGCCTTCGAAATGTGAAAATATCTGTGTCTTTCCCAAGGACATAACCACCTTGGCACTGGTGGGGATCAAACTCGGGACCCAATGATTCGGAGGCGAACACGCTATCCACTGCGACTCTAGTTTGCACGGGACGCTTCCGGATATTCTATGATGGACTGGAAAGATGCTCCCACACTGAAGCTTGCAGGGCAGGATAGATATGATTGTTTGTCTCAACAAGCAAAATGGTGAAAGCATCTGGATATATTTTATTTTCATGAACACATAAAAACTAAACTACAGTAACAAATAGTATTATATCACCAAGAAGCATCAAATAAGCATTTATAGCAATATATACACTAATCTGTACAATATACTGATGCTCTGCACAGTATGATACACATGTATGATTTGGAAAAATCTTTAACTTACTTGGTTACACATATGAAACCCCGAAAGCATGTGCAGCTTTTGTCTCCAGAAAACACGATTAAACTCCCCTGTTTATCAATAATCAATACGGACGTTTTAATCAGTTAGATGACTGATTCTACGCCAGGGTATTAAACAAAGTACAGTCAGCTGACCCAGAATCTCATGGGGCAGGTTTTGTCATCCCGGGGATACATTTCAAAGTACCATTTTCTCTGTATGTCTGTGTGAAGTCAATAAAAGTTTTACATACACTCAATTGAAAAACATGTTGTCACATTATACTTTTTTTAACTATATGGACATTTTTTCAAAAACGTGTTATATTTATCGAAATTGTGTGAAACTAAAAATGACTATCATAAGTAATGCATGAAATTAACATGTATTTTATTTTCGATAAAAATGAACATGAGTGATATAACACATTTGCGCAATTATGAATTGATACATGCTATGTAATGAATTCTCTATGAAGTCTAAAATCCTTTTCCAGAGACAATGTTACAATATTGCAATAGTTATAAAATCATATATAAGCGTACTAACGCAAACAGAAGACCGTCTTTAAACCAACTTCTTTCCACATACAACAGTTTTTCGCCGTCTTCGCGGATGTCAGATTTTCGCGAATATTATTAAACACCAATAAGTTACTATAACTTTAAGAGATAAACTTTAAGAAATAAACGTTTTGCATCATGTGTCATTTTGTGTGTATAAAACGCGAAATAAGTATCCGCAAATAAGTCCGACTCGTGCAAAATTGTATTGTTGTAATATTCAATTTGTCTGCAGAACCCAAAGCACCATATCTCAGTATATCACCTCGTCCGCCTCTTGCGCATTCATCAACGAGTTAACTATAGAATCACTAGGCGTCATCATTGACGACCTACTTCTAGAAGTTTTCGACTTTCGCCTTGACGAACTTGGTTTTGATGGTTTTGATATATTTGTTGAAGAATGAGTGTCTCGTTCAGAGCGCTGTGTATATTGGAGTTCGTCATTCATTGCTTCGTTTAAAATACTTGCTAAAAACTCGTCCGTCTGTACTCTTGAAGAAGGATACGCCGAAAGTGTTGGCGTTTTGTAGCGCATGCTATTTTTAGACATTTGCAAAGCGGATGAATTGTTTGACAACTCACTCTCTTTGTCAAGTTCACTGTCTCTGTCAGGAAGGTCTTTATCCCAAGGAAATTTTGTTTCTGTTTTACTCGCAGTTCGAAGATAGGTTGGTTTAAATGGACTGCCAGTCACGTGTCCCATTGGTGACGTAGGTGTGTACTTCCGGTTTGATGTAGCAGACGACACTCCAAATTTAGTACCATAAAGACCAGTTGATAATGTCCGCTTATCACTTTCTAATTTGTTTTGTAGTAGCAAACTTTCCTTTCCCAAATCTTTCATAATGACTTTCTGCGCTCTGTCATAATACGTCATGTCTATTTTTAATCTATTTCCGGATCTCTGGTTGTTCCGAAGTATTCCGTCATCGTATTCGGAACGCTTCACAGCTGACCCATATGCCTCCTTAGATTTGTTTACCCTTCTACTCATCTTTCAGATTTAGCTCATTGGTTTGTGGCAAAGTCTTAATGTTTCTGTTACATAGTATGTCTTCTTAAGTTCGAGAACTCGTATCTCCGTCTCTTGTAGCATCAGATTCTGAGTTGGGTTTACTTTCCTTCTAAGTAACGCAACCTGAAAAAGAATGTATTGTAAGTTGATTGGTAACATATGCTGTTTAATTTTAACTAAGCCCCAAAGCCGGATATGAAACACTATTTCAATTTATTGTTATTTTAGACTACCAATTCAACATTTATCGAAGACCCCTAACGTGGCAATGTGAGAATCGAATCTTTCGATCAAATAGATTCACTAAGGTGATTCCAGAGGAACACCAAAATTGATTTAAAATGCAGATAATTCTGACAGTCACTACTCTGTTACAACGTCAAACTGTTGATGTTATGCCTAGTTGTAATAATCTAGACAGCATTATCTCCAGGTGAAACACACACTTCAGCCCTGTGAAGCGAATAAAAATATATTTCATAATTATAGATCATTGTAAAAAGGAGAGGGTTTATAAACATATTGTTACTGAGATCAGCAATGAATAGTGATGCAGATCAAGCAGCGAATGCGAATATCTATTATGCATGAAATATTTCACACTTTTAACAAAAAACAACATGTATAAAAAAAAAAAAAAAAAAAAAAACCCACATGTTTGAAAGTACACGAAAAGTACACAGTTTATATACTAACTGCTTCCATATAAGTACAAATGCATCATACCATCTTACAGGAAAATGAAATATCTACATAAAACTGTTTTCTACGGAAGCCCAATAGTGCCACTTTGTTTGTTTTTTAATTGATTTTTTCAACATAACTAAGTTGAAAATTCAAGATAGTAAGTTGAATATTCAACTTACTAAGTTGAAAATTCAACTTACCAAGTTGAATATTCAACTTACTAAGTTGAATATTCAAGATACTAAGTTGAAAATTCAACTTACTAAGTTGAATATTCAAGATACTAAGTTGAAAATTCAACTTACTAAGTTGAATATTCAAGATACTAAGTTGAAAATTCAACTTACTAAGTTGAAAATTCAACTTACTAAGTTGAATATTCAAGATACTAAGTTGAATATTCAACTTACTAAGTTGAATATTCAAGATACTAAGTTGAATATTCAAGATACTAAGTTGAAAATTCAACTTACTAAGTTGAAAATTCAACTTACTAAGTTGAAAATTCAACTTACTAAGTTGAAAATTCAAGATACTTAAGTTGAAAATTCAACTTAGTAAGTTGAAAATTCAACTTAGTAAGTTGAATATTCAAGATACTAAGTTGAAAATTCAACTTACTAAGTTGAAAATTCAAGATACTAAGTTGAAAATTCAACTTACTAAGTTGAAAATTCAAGTTACTGATTTTAGTACTTAGTATCTTGAATTTTCAACTTAGTAAGTTGAATATTCAAGATACTAAGTTGAATATTCAACTTACTAAGTTGAATATTCAAGATACTAAGTTGAATATTCAAGATACTAAGTTGAAAATTCAACTTACTAAGTTGAAAATTCAACTTACTAAGTTGAAAATTCAAGATACCAAGTTGAAAATTCAAGATACTTAAGTTGAAAATTCAACTTAGTAAGTTGAATATTCAAGATACTAAGTTGAAAATTCAACTTACTAAGTTGAAAATTCAAGATACTAAGTTGAAAATTCAACTTACTAAGTTGAAAATTCAAGTTACTGATTTTAGTACTTAGTATCTTGAATTTTCAACTTAGTAAGTTGAATTTTCAACTTAGTATCTTGAATATTCAACTTAGTATCTTGAATATTCAACTTAGTAAGTTGAATTTTCAACTTAGTATCTTGAATATTCAACTTAGTAAGTTGAATTTTCAACTTAGTATCTTGAATATTCAACTTAGTATCTTGAATATTCAACTTATTAAGTTGAAAATTCAACTTAGTATCTTGAATATTCAACTTAGTATCTTGAATATTCAACTTAGTAAGTTGAATTTTCAACTTAGTATCTTGAATATTCAACTTAGTAAGTTGAATATTCAACTTAGTAAGTTGAATTTTCAACTTAGTATCTTGAATATTCAACTTACTATCTTGAATTTTCAACTTAGTTATGTTGAAAAAATCAATTAAAAAAACAAACAAAGTGGCACTATTGGGCTTCCGTAGTTTTCAATTCAGCTGTTGTGCAAATATTGTTTTCGGTATAGAAATATACAAAATAGTAACAAGTTATAAAATGTCCATATTTTCATTTCCAGAAGAAACTAAAGTAGTTTTCTTTGAATATGAGGACAATAAACTATCGAATTTGAAAATCGTTGGCCAGTTATAATACTATGTTTCAAAAATGTCTTCTGATATATACATGTATATAAAACGTCATGCCGGGAATGCGTACCCTTTTAAAAAATCATTGCTTTAGTTTTTAATGTATTTATTTGCAAACACTAGAGACGACAGTATCATCACTGACTGTAAAGTATATAGGTTCCGTGTCGGTTTCCGGGCTCGTAACGGAGCTAATTTGTTAGTTTCGGCGTCGATGTTCGCGCAACGGGGCTAGTTTATTACTTTCGGCGTCGGTGTTCGCATATCGGGGCTAATTTATTATTTTCGGCAAGATAACACAACATTATGATATTAAAATGTACATAGACAACTTATTTCGGCTTGCTTGTGACATAAGTTCGAAGCGTCATTCTGCCTCGGGAAAGTACAAATAAGAAAAAGTACAAAATAAAAACGTCTTTTTACGCGTAAATCGTATTGTGTAGTCCATATCATTTTATTTTTCTTTGTGCAATACGTACTGGGCTAATACGCAGGTGAATGACAAAAAAGTATTTAAGGCAAAATAATTTCTGCATTTTAAATTGTAACTCATCTTACTTGTCACAGACAATTCTTTCTTATGTTTCTATAAAAACAAAACATTAGAATTATAACATTGATGATATAAATACGTTGTTGTAATAATGTGTTGTTGCTGAATTGTCCATTCTTATGTTTCTATAGTGACGAAGAGACTATATAAACTAGATCTAGTATCATACAGTGTCGGTGAATGAGATGATGAAAGAAAATCGTTTCATTAATACGTTGCTTTATAAATACATGTATGCACGAATTGTTTCCGGTTACTCTTACATAAGTATTTGATTTTGTATGTCTACAGTAATTGCTTGTCGAAGTATTCTCATCATTGTAATGCAATAAACCCTACCTTTCATAAGTGTAACAGCCTGCCGTATTTTCCATACACTAAGACGATAGACCTAAATTTGATTGATTTATTTTATCTTAAACAAAATTGAAATGAATAACTGACTTTTACCTCAGATCACGTTTACACTCCCACTATAACTTAAAATCTAATTTATTTGTACCGGAGGCATGTAATGTTTTCTTTTTGCATATCAGCCATTTAATGCTCAACTGCACGAACTTAATTTAAAGTTGGTTTTCACTTAAACGTTATTTTGCACGAAACGCTGAACCTATATGTAGGAGAATGGAAAAACAATGAATTTTATTGGTCAAATATTTTCACATTATCAAAATAAATAAACTGTTACGTATCAATATTTAGACAATGGTGAGCATTAAGGGGTTCTATACAGCGGTTTGAAAACTTTCATTTCCTATAAAATTGCTCGAGTTAAAAGGTTCAACAAATTTGGATACCCATTGTTCTTTTATTATTCCGATCACGGACAACAAATTCATATGTTATGGCGAATTGGTTTATTGCTTAACATAAATAGAATAGCTGCGTCAAAACCCGTTTACTTAACCCTTATATATAGGTAACGTTTGGAAATTAATTCGATATTTTATTGCATTTTCCAGATAAGTGTACATAAAAAGAACACTGTTGCCGAATTTTATCTATTGAATTAAAAAGTTAAAAGCTTTGGGGATAAACTACTTAAGACTGACAATACGTTAGCTTAGATTAAAGAATCTGAAATGAAAACAGGGGATGAAAAAGCACAAAACGGTCTACCATACATGTAATGGGTTTGTCACTTCACTCTTTGCGAGTTTAATTTCAACTGTAAAATAAATCATTGGTTGATATAACCTGTCTTTTGAAGCATAGCCTCTTATAATTCTAAAGCTAAAATGACATTTAGTATTTCAATATTTGTAATACTTTGGTATATCATATGAACAATTATGAAAATAAGTTTTGAAGTCTAAAATGGTCTCTTAAAAAGAGAAAAATGTTAAATTTAAAAGTTACAACTTGTGTTTGTAAGACAACAAACGCTGCTTCGTAATCTCGCTGTCAAAACTTTGCGACAGAAACATAATCGTTGAGAAACATTGCGACAGAAACGTTATCGTTAAGAAATATTGCGACAGAAATATAATCGTTGAGATACATTATTTGCAACAGAAACATACTCGTTAAGATATATCGCGAAAGAAACATAATCGTTGAGACATAATGTGACAGAAACATAATACGATAGAAACATAATTATTGGGGCATATTGCGACATACACATAATTGTTGGGACATATTGCGACAGAAACATAATTGCTGAGATATATATTGCGACAGAAACATAAAAGCTGAGATATATATTGCGACAGAAACACAATCGTTGAGATATATAGCGACAGAAACATAATCACTGAGATGATATATTGCGACAGAAACATAATCATTGAGATGATATATTGCGACAGAAACATAATTGTTGAGATATTTTGCGACAGAAACATAATCGTCAAGATATATTGCGACATAAACATAATCGTTAAGATATATTGCGACAGAAACACAACCGTTATATTGAGATAAAGTGCGACAGAAACATAATCGTTCAATTGAGATATAGTGCGACATCGTTCTTTCGAGATATATTGCGAATTTAAGACATGAATTTTAACTGCTTCTGTTTAAATTAAGAGTTTCTAATTAAAAAGTACATATTTAATCATATTTCATTACTGTTTACACATTATATTATGATATCAAAATCTGATAAATCACGCAAAGTTAAATTCACTCGCCTTTTCAACACTTATATTTTATTTGATAACAGCTAATAATTCATTATCAAACTTCTGCCAAAATCACAACTTTAGGATTTTAGTAAATATTTTATTTCAGCTTGAATTTCGTGTTCAAGTGTAATGTACCTGAAGTTAAATCTTGAAAAAGTTTTAATAGCCTACTGTTATAAGTGTCAGAAAAACGTTTCAAGTGGTTGGAAATCGTCTTACGATCCGACTATTGTTTATCTTGGCTGGTCATTAAAGGTTCAGGGCGGAAAATCTTCCGTCCGGTATAATACCGTATACTGGGTCAAGTTTGGAATAATCGCAGCTCATTAAAAGTCAGGTTAAATAAATGAAAACGTTTTAAGAGCACTTGGGGCGGGTAGTTAGCTAAGATGATGGAGTATAATCGATCTACTTGTGTAGATAACAGTTCGTGTTACCAGAATATTTGGTACAGCGGACTGACGCACATACACTTCGTATCTGACTTCTTCTTCGTTCATGCAACCCGTTATTTTGAAAAGCAAAAGTGATCATTTAACAATGAGTCGCGAATATGTCATACGCTCTGGGTATAAGGTACATGTGATATATCTCTTATTTGAAAATACCGTTTAAAACTGGAGACAACTTACATGTGGTGGGGTCATTTAATTCAAAGGTAGTAAATATAAATTGAACACTAAAATACTAAATTGATACTGCAGCAGCATGTACATTTAAGAGGATTCTACAAAATGCCATACATTTCAGGAGGATGTGAAAGTTGGAAAAGTCACTCCGATAGAATAATCTTATAACATGAACCTTGAAATGAGCCAGTTAATACGTATTGGCCTTTGATAAAGACAGGGTCATCCCGAAGCACCACTTGGCATTTTCCGTAGAAAATTCTGATGATTCCGATGATTGGATTACATACTCTGTTTATTTCACCAATAGTATTATGTACATTTGCTATTTTACAGAAGATATGTAGGGACCTACTATGGTAATGTGTTAGAAATCGTGACTGGCGATTATATAGCAGAATCTTCTGTATCCCAAAGCCATTTCTAAACTGATTGTTACATCTTAAACAGTCCTGTCTAATATAGCTACAGATGTATGAAAAAGCCACTAGCTTTTGGATGCGAATTTTGTTGTGTTCTTGAAACGGGCGCTTAACACAAATATATCATAAATATTATCATAATGCTATTTGCGATATGGGAAAATTCTATGAAACATAAACTAGTTTTCTCTTGTAGTGAAAATGCGACATATATTGAAACTTCTTTTTTATTAAACGATATTGAACCAATAATCTCATCAGTCACCAAATCGAAAGTGATTAACGTTAAATATCGATGACATATCCATCCGAAAGAAAAGAAGTAAAAAAAAAAAAGTTAAAAAAAACGTTTTTCGACTTTCTTGAAATCATGACGTGAACAAATAATATAAAAAATAATTAAATAAATAAATAAGATAAAATAAATAAATAAATAAAAAGAAAAATAAATAAATAAACTACTATATTACCTCACTTACCTCCTTCATAAATCTTATTTCCGCTCAAGATCCAATGGAAACCTAATTAAAACTCTTTAAATACACTAAAAGATTTTCTCTACCGTCTCACATTTTATACAAATGATAAAATTCCCATATTTGCACAACTCCAAACTTTGAGCACCGTAAAATGCTAATAAGACCTGCGCACGTATCTCGGGAAAACCACCAAGTGTCCTTACAAACCCTCTACCAATATTCCATATAAATGCAATTACGCTGGCAAGACCGATATTTATATTAAAATTTTTAAACAATCAATTTAAATTTAATAAATTCCACTCGGATAATCCTCTCACATAAAGCTACTAAACACTTAAGGCGCATTAGTCGCCAAAACTTCAGTTTCAAACATCTTAATCCTATCTTTGATTTGACCGATTGAAAAGTTAACACAACCTACTACAGGCTTATGTGCATCGCAATGTGAACGGCGTTTTCCGCCATAGTGACTGTAAGTCAGAAAAAAGGCCATAGTATTAATGCACCATTAAAACATTAATTAAAACTTTTGTATGTACTTTACGACAGTTAAGCTTTAAGGTTATAGTTGTTGATATATATCTTGCATGTTTACAGGTTAAATGCACGATTCTTTCAACATGTGTTGTGTTCTGTGGTGTGGCGTTTTGTTGCTTGGCATGTCATTGCATGTTGTGGCGTGACATGGCTTTGTGAGGTGCTGCGTGACATGGCATTGTATGGTGTTGCGTGACATGGCTTCGTCTGGTGTTGCGTGACATGGCTTTGCGTGGTGTTGCGTGACATGGCTTTGTATGGTGTTGCGTGACATGGCTTTGTATGGTGTTGCGTGACATGACTTTGTATGGTGTTGCGTGACATGGCTTTGCGTGGTTTTGCGTGACATGACTTTGTATGGTGCTGCCTGATATGACTTTGGGTGGTGTTGCGTGGCATGACTTTGTATGATGTTGCGTGACATGACTTTGCGTGGTGTTGCGTGACATGACTTTGTATGATGTTGCGTGACATGGCTTCATCTGGTGCTGCCTGACATGGCTTTGCGTGGTGTTGCGTGACATGGCTTTGTATGGTGCTGCCTGACATGACTTTGCGTGGTGATGCGTGACATGATTTTGTAAGATGTTGCATGACATGGCTTTGTATGGTGTTGCGTGACATGGCTTCGTCTGGTGGTGCGTGACATGGCTTCGTCTGGTGTTTCGTGACATGGCTTCGTCTGGTGCTGCCTGACATGGCTTTGCGTGGTGTTGCGTGACATGGCTTTGTATGGTGCTGCCTGACATGGCTTTGCGTGGTGTTGCGTGACATGGCTTTGTATGGTGTTGCGTGACATGGCTTTGCGTGGTGTTAAATGACATGGCTTTGTATGGTTTTGCGTAGCATTGTTTTACGTGGTGGTGCGTGGCAAGGCTTTGTGTGGTGTAATTGTTGTATCGTAATGTATCTTATCGTTAAATTGATCTTGTTTAGAGATTTAAATCTTGAGTCAGTTTTAAATATACTATAAAAGTTAAAGGGACGTTAACATCAAATTCTTAACAATACATATTACATGTATGTCCCGGCTACTGCGGCAAAGTGAAATTCTGATATTTAATCAGACTTTAAAAATGAATTTTAATGGCTTCAATTATACAAACATCTCAATTACTTTGTTGAAATACTGAACAATACAAGATTTCGTCAAACATATTAAAAATGTAAATTTGCATTGATATGTTTTAGTACTGTTTTTTTAATTGCCTTGGACGTGGAGAAAGTATACTGGAATGAAGTCTTTTGTTAATGTTTAAAATGAGAACAAAATAAATCCAGTTTGTGTAGTATTTGCTCACATTGATGGAAAAGTAAACATACGTCGACAGTTATACACATAAAGTTATAGACAAAACTATTAATGTTCATTGAACCAATATGACCTTCCAGCCGGAAACGAAAATGGAAGTGAGCAATTATTTGGTTGTATTTAACCTTTTGTGGAAGTTACACGGCGCTGTTATTATACAGAACATATGTGGGCGCCATTTTCATTTTGCGATGAAATTATCTAGTGACTAAGGCCTAAAAAAATATGTTTGTTTCAGGTTTCATGTCCCAAAAAAATAGGGTAGGTAGGTAGGTAGGGAATTTTTTTTTTTTTTACTCTTAAACTAACCAAATTCAACATAAATTTGAATACATTTATGGTAAAAAAAATTTAAAATGCATAAAAAGTTCTAGGGTCGGGGCAAAAAAATAGGGTAGGTCGGGAAACCTGAAACAAACATATATTTTTTTTACGCCTAAGTTTAAACATAGTTTATTGCCAAATACTCAGCACATGGTTTGAGCCACTTTATAAGATGGCCCTCCCCGATGCAATACTATTTCAGAAGTAGCTTGTGGCTACAGAACAACTGCATGTACATGTGTAGTTTTATTCTAAGCATTCAACAATTTTAGTTACCAACGTGTCACATGACTTCGTGTGCGCTTGTATGTGTATGGTCGTCCCTAGTGAAAAACGATACGCTAAATTGAAAAGATAGCTATGTCTTAGTACTTTTCTTTCATAAAGCAAGAAGTTAACATTCAAGGGATGCTACTGACGTGTTGCTCAAAAAAGAACACTGTTATTAGCCGTAAAAAGAAAGGACATTTGAAAAAATAGTACGTGTTCTGCATCCTCAATTCCGCTTTGACAGTTACAGTTTTTATCATTACTTAAGTGTTTTTTAAACAGATGAGCTTTTGAATTACTGCAGCCGTTTCTTAAGCGTGCGTGATTGATAGCAAAAAACTTTGGTACAATGCACTTTGAAGTAGTATGCTGGAATGACCGAAATAAGCTGTTTTGAGTAAGTTCTTGAAACTACATACGATGGTACGAACGAGTTAAGGAAAATTATTGTTTACAACAACTCTAGGGAATATTGTTGTAAATTGTTGTTGGTGGTGGTAACAACTATAATTTAAGAAATGCCCAAGATTATACGGTTATAGCAGGAAAAAACATCTGGCGACTGGATTTTTTCAAGCTAGTAATCTCCTGGCTAGGGGTATGGTCCTGTATCTCAACATCACGGTGTCTGTATCCACCTAATTTGAAAGTCGGCAACGTCTTTTTTTTCCATTCATGTGGAAATTAAAATGACTGGAAAGTTTGTGTCCGTTGTAAAGGCATTTCCTTACAATAGAGCTTGGAATGCCTGGTAACTAACTTCTTACTCGTAGCTAGGCCGCGTATTCGAAACCCGACTCAAAGATAGACCGCAACAGATCTATTTTACGCACCGCGTGTCGGTCAGACGGCAGTCATCATCATGACGTGAATCACTTTCACGATGCGAACTTTCGTCATAAATGCAACTTATATAGTCAAAGCCATGATACAAATTGTCAAGGTGCTACGTATATTCATCATGCATTTTTTTACTATATTGTCATTAATAAATTCTTTAAAATATTCCTCGGGGAATTACAAGTATAACTGTTTTTGACGTTTAAAACAACTCTAAGACATTTATTCAAATTTCCGACAACACTGCCTTTTTCATTTGATTTAAAGTTATACATGTTTTAAAGGTATACATTCTAATGATGATGCAGGTGAAGTAATTTAAAACAACAGCAGCAACAACAACATTATTATTATCATTATTAATGATGATGATAAAAATAAAAAATAAATAACAACTAATTTCACTATTCAGCATTTTTGCAGCTGAAAAATACTAGTACAGAACTCAATAAAACCTATTCAAAATTATGACAACATTTTATTCTCGCATAGTTTTTCATTCTTGATAATATTTCCTAATATTTCCTATGCTACTTTATTCCATTCTCATTTTCAATTTATTCAAGTAAGAAAGAAAAGTAAATGAAGCTTACATAAACGTATTCATCCAACAAATAAGAATTCACTATTACTTATATCATTCAGAACTTATTCAGTGACCCGATGCCTTCAGAACCAATTATTCAGATTCAGGACACGTTTATATATTATTCATTGATTTACCCTCTGAGACCACCGCGCTATTTTACTCTTAAATCAGTTGATACGTAGACCTACTTGAACCATGTCGGTCATATATTAAATTTACAACAGGAAAGCGATTATTTCGCTCCAATCACGAGACACTTTATCATAATAAGCAAAGCAGTATGCCTCTTTTTAAAGGACGCCGTCGGCTGCACGCAAGAGTCACGCTGTTTTATTCTAGAAGTATAGTGGGTACAGCATTAATTAGTTCAGATCTATTCATTTCACATTGACGGCAGTCTTAAAAGCAGTGCAGCTTCATATTAATTAACTATATACTCTACACACTTCCTTCGCAGTTTTCGCGTCGCGAGAATGGTGCTATAATTCTGCCGCAGGTGCCCTCAAAGTTATGAATTTGACGTAACAACCTATTTCTCCACGTGTATTGTGTGTAGTGTGGTTTGTAGAACATGTTGTGAAAGTATTAAGTTTTTTTTGTTGTTGCAGGTCGCTATGTTTCTTTCACTTTGTTTCTTTAACAATACCTGTGCAGATGAAAGCACGAAGACAAAAACACCATTGGCTAGCTTATATCATCGCGTTTCCCAAAGTTTAACACTATCTATTCTGCTGCGTGCCCGCTCCTCATTTTCACAAGGAAATGTGCCTTTAAAACAAACAATTGCCGAGTCCTTTGATGATAAAGGGCACATGTTATGAAAGTTTAATATTGTTCGATGATGTTCCAGTGTAGCACTTGAAATGGAAGATAAAGTGGATGCCATCGTCAAAATATGACTTTTCACTCATTGAACATTTTAATACTCAGCATGATTTGGCGACTTTGTATATCTAAAAGCTCTTCAAATCTCTTTGACAGCTCATAACTCAGGAATTTATTGTCTATAATATTTTCGTTTCATAAATAATTCTACAGAGATAAAGTGTATGAAATAAAGAGGTAATTGCTTTTATACATTTAGCGGAAGTTTAGCTGTTATTACTTTAATAAGTAAACATGCTATCAAAGTATATTTAACTTATCCACAATTTTGTTCTAGTTTAACATCAGTAAACCAGGCGTGGCTTATATTGCACGTTCTCCTCGGATTTTACCGCTATATTACAGTAAGCTACAATAGCAGAAGAGACTACGTGTACATTGTTGATCTGTAGTTTCAATGTCCGGCAAAATGATTTAAGATATAACGGAATGTCAAGTATTTACTATGGTCAACTTACACAAATACTTTGCATAACATCGATGACAGTCAAAGACCACATAAGAATCGAAAATCGTATATGAGTAAAGTACTCATAACGCAGTCCCGCTATGTTAGTCACGAAACACTACGTTACCCGACACCCCTTAAGATTTAGCCCCCCCCCCCCCCCCGGTAGCATAACCATGAAGTTAGCCCTACAGCATCTAGTTACTCCGTTCTATGCAGCCCTGGTTACACCGTTTTCAGTATCATCATGATATTTTCGCGGACTCAGCCCCGTTGCATTTTCTATCTTTAAAGCCCTTTTAATATTGCTTCCAAAAATATACCCGCAGACTCGTTAAGTGAACCCGTATGCACCGACGTATCATCTCAGCCAATGCAACACCGCCTTCTAAGTATCCCAACTGCATATAAAGTGAGTGATTTGTGCTCTAGAATCAACTCAACTCCTTTCAATTAATATCATTAATTTAACGCCATTACCCATTGAACTGACGTAGCCCCATGTAACGTCATCGCCATATGCATTCCCCGCGGCCCTATGATTTAAGGTCCGTCGGCCCCAGTATCATAAGAGCACCCTGGGTAAATATCACTTCCTTTACTCAGCCACATGCGCGCTATGGTAACTTCGCCATTGTATGTTATTCCCGAAGCACCCCCCCCCCCCCCGCACCATGTCGTCAACCCCATGTTACATATAAACGTATCCTTGTAATACTGTCGTTTAAACATTCAGCATAGCTACGGTTTATGGTTCGTGTTACTACAAATATCACCCCCGCCTCATGGACTATTATATATGTTACACTGTCACCCAGCTTTCTGACCAGCCCTTTGTGTCAGTCCAGCCCGCATTCATATTAACTCATCCCTGTATCTTCCTGCATCATCCCCGGGCTGCATAGAAACGGAATTACCAAAGCGGAATTAGTAACTAGAGGACAACGGTGCTCTCTTTTATGTAGATGTGAGGGGGTGGGGAAGGGGAGAACTAAAAGACAATCAAAATCTCCTTCATGAGTGACCCCCATCCCCCCACACCCCAATCGCAGGAGGTCTAATCTCTTAATTGTTTTATGACCCTTATCAGATAAGATACTGTCAGAGTAGGTGTCTTTAGACTGGACATTTAGTCCAATAAACAGACCATTAATTTTATTGACATGTACAGATAATTGGTTTATTACTTATTTTTTTGTTTTCTTTTTAAAGAAACTACTTTATTACTCAACTGTGAAAATGTTTTTTATAACAAAAAGCATTTAACTTCTATATTCTACATGTATTTTCTTCGGCATATTTAGCAATGTTTGATACCGTGAACACATTTTATATGCAGAAAATCTGCTCTCACTTTTGAGAATTATGTGAAAGTTGAAATGTTTTATCAAAATTAAATGTTTTGTTTATGAAAAATTTAAAAAGAAAATGCAATTTTCTTTGACTTTAACTTACTTGAAAAATTGATAAACATAGCAAACGTTACATAACTCAACACTTTGAAAGAGAAAATGCATACCTTTATGGTATTACATTGACAATGTCCTAACCACCATAGTATGTTGAATGTGCGTGGATGCCATTCAGAAGCATGCATAAACTTAATAATTTTCTTCAAAAATACCTCTTTTTTTCCTAATACAACATGTACATGTACGACGTTTTTAACTTTTTTAAACCTGTAAACCATCATTTTTCAACGTTTACTTACTATGAAAGTAGCTATGCAGTAGCTGATTATGAAAAACAAAAGCTAGCCTATGATTGGCTAAGACCCCTACCGTGAATTTAAAGGTCTGTCTGAGCCCCTGTTGCAACACATCTCTTATTCCTGTTCAATTGTCTTCAATGACTTGAAAGAAAGCAAATAGCTGTTTTTTTCATGCAAGTGGGCGCGTCCGTTTGTACGTTGTCCTGTGGCGATACACGCAAAGGTTAATTAAAGCAGTGCTTTGAGGGAAACCGGATGCTACGGGGCGCAGGAAAAAAATGTGTCACGCGGCTAACTTCACGGGGCTGCGGGAAAACTAAGTGCCACGGGGCTAACTTCACGAGCTATGTAGGATAAACGGGCTGCCAGACTAACTTACCACTCGTGATTACAGTTTAATTATTTCCTTCTAGCTGTGTACACTGTGCGTACATTTTGTGAAAATAGTAACACCCGATCATGTTACTGGTCCTGTTTAAGGATTCTGCATTTGAGAAAGATGTAGATCATGATCAACATGGACACGTGAACAGTCAGATCTATATTCTCGATTCGCTATTAGATTAAATACAAATGCTACAACAAATCAAGGTAAGGGTTAAATTACCAGTCTAAAGCAAACCGCATCTCAAGAAATAAATTCATTCACCGGCTAGTAACTGAGTCACATCCTAGGTGATTTCAAATTACTAACTGGTATGCATCGTAGACTACAATAAAACTGAAATACAACTGGAATAAAACTTCATGATCAAACAAATACATTTAACAGCAATTTTACAAGGTCATGGATAATTAATTTGGCTGATCGGATATATATGTTGAGGCTTTTGTCGATTATAAGATGTTGTGTGATCATATCGATTTTCTCGTTATTACTGGCTGACGAATGTCGTAAATCGGCTGACATTACCCACACCTTGGCATTCTCTCTCTTCGTGCCACCTATCGTTCTATCAAAAGTTGTTTAATTTTGAAAGTGGGAGATCCTGTAAAAGACTGGCAAATTGCAGTCATACTAAATGATACTCAATTTGAATTGGTTGTTGCAAAAAGTCATTCATTTTGACCAATAAGGACTAGGAAACTAGGTCATTAATCCACATAATGATTGACCCCTAATTGTTTACAAATCATTATGTATCATTATTCTTGAAACATGATATCGGGTCCAGCTCATAGTTAGGGACAGGCTGATTTGGACTAAACGGGGTGTCTTATAACTGTACCTATTTCTTAACATTTTGACCATTAGACTCCAAAATTGACTCCAGATGTACCACTCGGTGGTCTTTAGACTGTTGGGTTTCACACCTTTGGTGCATTTTTCGTTGGACCGTGTATGTGGCCATTAAAGGCGCCGGACCTCTTCTTCAACCAGTCTGCAGTCCGCCCCTCAACGTCTGCAAGGCTTGGACTCGTCGTGTAGCCGGCGCGCCAATCAGCATAGTTTGTTGATGGTTAGGAGGTGTTGTGTGAGAATTCTTTTGATGTGAAGTTGTCACGTTGAGACAGGATGTTCAAGCTTTTGACAAATGATCTCGCGGTAGTCGAAATATGTCCTATGCTTTTACTTACTTTATGAAAGTCAAATAGACTTTCAATTAAAAAGATAGAAAGGTTTGAGACAGCAGTCATTTTCAGCATTGCATTACATGTTAAGAATATTATGTATTTATTAAATAAGAATATTTTATGAACATGTGTGACCTATAGCTTGAAAAAAGAGAGATAATATGTAAGCCATAAAAGGTAACATAAAACAGAAACTTTGCTCATATTTTACTACAATTAAATTGTTTTCATCTTAATCGAAACAAGAGGGCCAAGATGGCCCTATATCGCTCACCTTGGTACAAGTCCACTTGCCTGGTGGAAGAGCACTAGACAATGTTATATACCAAATAGATTTTCCTAAATACGTCTTTGTAAAACAAGTCACCCCCGGGCAAGGTCAATTTTGACCCCAGGGGCATACTTTGAACAATCTTTGAAGAGGTCTACTATATAAGCCTATGTGAAATCAAGTGACTCTGCCCCCCCACACGGGAAGGAGTAAATTTGACTAGGGGCTCATGATTTCGACAATCGTGGAAGAGGTCAACTAGACAATGCTACATGCTAAATATCTAAGCTCCAGGTCTTGTGGTTTCAGAGAAGAAGATTTTTGAAGTTTTTCCTATACAAGCCTATGTAAAACCAAGTGACCACCCGGGCGGGGTCAATTTTGACCCGTAGCTCAAATCTGGACAATCTTGGTAGAGGTCCACTAGGCAATGCTATATGCTAAATATCTAAGCTCTTGGCCTTGTGGTTTCAGAGGAGAAGATTTTTACTATATAAAGCCTATGCAAAACTAAGTGACCACCCGCGCGGAGTCAATTTTGACCCGGGGGTCATAATTTGAACAATCTTGGTAGAGGTCTACTAGACAATGCTACATGCCAAATATCTAAGCTCTACGCCTTGTGGTTTCAGAGAAGAAGATTTTTTAAGTTTTTCCTATTTGTTGCCATAGCAACCAGAGTTCTGCATTGAATGGAATTCTTTGAACAATTTTGGTAGAGCTTCATGCAAGGAACATTCCAGTATAGTTTTATCATCATTGGCCTAGTGGTTTCAGCGGAGATGTCATTTGAATCAAATGACGGACGACGGACAATCATCAATTAGAAAAGCTCACCCTGGCGAAGCGAAAAGGGAGTAATCAACAGAAATGTTCTTTGAAAATATAGCAGTCTGATTAGTTTGAAAATTCCGTAACAAGTGCATTTAGATTAACAGACCTACTTAATTGTTTCTCAAGTGTTGTAAATAACAACAGTGTTAATTCCGACTGATCTCAACTAACCAAAGTTCAATATTCTTAAAGAGGCACTCCCTACATCTAGCAGATTATATTCTCGAAACATAGATTATGTGTTCAGTGAATGTAAAATGATAAATAAATACAAATTCAGAGAAGAACCGCTGGCAAAAAATGCTTCATTTTACCACAATTAATCAATATAGAGACTTTCTGTAATTTGATTTGATTTAATTTGGAAGAGATTTTATCAAGGTCCGTCCAAAAGCTAAATGTTTAGCTTATGTTTTGGATGAGACCCCAGCATGTCTCCCGTCATGCCTTGAAAAGTAGAATTTTGAAGCCGAAACGAGGATGCAAAAGAGGAGTCAGTTTTAGCCAAAGATTGAATTTGATTGGTTGCCAAAAAGTAGGTCTATCGCGGTGACCAATCTGATCTGTGAGTGCGATTGACCTAGTTTGAATGTCTGGATCGTGGGAACCTAACTATTTTTTGGAATTTTGATAACAGGAAGTATGTATTTGAGTTTTGTAATGTAAAATCCCCTTTTTAATAAATTGTTGTCCTACTTTTATTTGACTTTTCATTTTGTTAGTTAATTTTTTTATTTAAGTGGTCTAAAGGAGAGAATAAAGTGTGCCGAAAGATATATATAAATTTTATGATTTAAGTAACATATCTTTCGGCTGTCTGTAATAAATCGCATCCACCCTTTTATTTAAAAAAACTCTACATAGATTATTGAATGGTTTACGGTACTGCAGTATACTTTAAACCACTGATTTTATTTATAATGACTGGGAAAATATAGCTGAAACTTTTAGGTTAAGTTACATTACTTTCAAAGTATCTATTATTTATATTTTGGAGGTTATTTAGTTCGACATCAGTTATAGGGTGTGTCCTTTAAAGTATTTATAATCATATTATCCGCCAAAGTCTTACAAAAAGCATGCATTTTACGTGAACAAAGAACTTATATTATAATCATACATGAAAGGAGTAAGTATTATCAAATACTAGGAGTAAAGTGTAAACTAGTAGGAGAAAACTAGCTAAACTATGTATTGTAAGGAGTAATAAATACAGAAAGGACTGCACTACGTGAACTTTCACGACACTCCCTAGAGAGAAAAGTGAGTGTTACACAATTTCATTAATTCGCTTTTAACAATACAAGTTCTATCAAGTATATAATTATTCATCGCCCTATATAGTCACATATTATGTACACAAATTGTTAATACATGTATATCCAATTAAGCTCGATATACACACATGTCAAGAGCTATAGATCCAGCATGTCAAAGCTATTTAGTATCAAAACAAAAATAATATCAAACAGGGAATGCCACGTACCAAAAACGCAGCCTCCCTAAAACGAGCCCCACAGCACCCAGAAGTGCACACCACCAACACACACACACACACACGCACACAACACACACACACAATCATGTACACACACAAACATACACTACCAACACACACAAGCATACAAAGCAAACACACGAGGACAAAACGAACAATTAACGGAACACAGTGGGGCACCGCCTTGGAACGGTCAGTGGCAAAAACACCACTGGGGAGCTTAAACCGGTTTATGGTGCGCACCCAACCTCACTCTTACCCCCTCTTACCTCAAATCAAGATATAATGGCAAACACAGTAAAAAAAAAGACTGTTCTTTATGAATATAACACACCAATATTTACTTTTTAAATTCAAAGTATTCATAGTCCTTACTGGTATATGAACCAACAAGATCGTTTCCATTGTACCTCAACGCTCTCGTAATGGTAAACTCATGTACCTCATACACAGTTATACATGTAAACCTGTCCCTAGCAACTGCCATTCGCTCACTTGTATCGTTACCTGAATGTGCACAATTACTGAATATACTATTAGCTGTGGAAAAATTATCTACTCCCTTGTCCGCCCTATTATCAGAAGAGTTTCAAATCTTTGAATTATCAACATTGACAACATTATCGGATTTGTCCTGTTCAGAAACACACGCTTTGCCCTTTTCTTCGGTTGTCACATGGTCACCGTCCTCGAGATTGCTCGCAAGTTTGTTGTTGTTTTCGTCTTCAATTATGCCATCAAATACGTTAACGGTATTGTCCTTACTATTGTATTATTTCAATAACTTATAAAACTCCGCAGCAAGATCAAAGGAGCTGCCATTAACCGAAATATCAGAGAACTGACCTCCTTTGGTTACCGGATGCTGTCGTGCTTTCAAACTTAGCTTCCTGGATTCAAATCATGACAGTTTTGACCCTTTTTTCACAGTAAGTCTTAATCACTTTGCGGAAGATCGGATTCTGGAATACCGTTGCTTGGATTGAGGCAAATAAAACGTTCGGGTGTAATGGTGAGATTTGAATAAATATCGTCTACGACGTAAGAAAGCGGTCTAGAATTGATCACTGCTTCGGCTTCTTTGACCACAGTACTGACTTCATCGCTACTAAGCAGCGTTCTTCCTATTGCTTTACGGAGTGTTTTTTTTTCACGATGGCAACAAGACGCTCATAAAAGCCGCCCATCCAAGGAGCGAGTTCCACTATGAATATCCAGTTAATCCCTATATTTGAGGTGTAACTTTGAACTTTCTCGCTCTTCACAACATCTTTCCAAACTAGTTGTGCTGTTCGCTAACTTACATTAACAGAGGTTAGAGTCTGTGACACACCACTATGAAGCAACCTTTGGTGCTCCCTTTCAATGATTATCTGTGCAAATCGGCTTTTTCTAGGCAGTATTATTAGAAGCTAGTAATTATTAAAAACTCGTTTGCAGTCAAACGATTTTGATAAACTTTTATACCTTCAGTCTCTTTACTCTTAAAGCTGCTCGATCTCAAGACTTTGCTAAAAAAATAAAGTTCTTCAAACTGTATGTAAATAACGTTTTTTAAAACATATGGTCATATAAAGAGGCTTCAGTATAAATTCCTGCCACTTATATTTCTAAATTTCAAATAATACGCTACCAAATTCAAAAGTGTTTGAAATTTCAATATAAACATATAGTGTAGCGGTGCCGTGTAACCGACTTTTTCAATCGATTTCTGCAAATTCCTACCTAGATTTTGCTTATATTATGCTTCTTGCATTTAGTTTTATATTTATGTATAAGTATATCAATTTAAAAAAAAAATTTTTTTTTCTACGGTAACTGAGAGCGAGCAACCTTAAAAATTACCAGTGTATATATGCCTCCTCGCTTTCCTTACTTTGCACGTGCACAGCAGCACGTGTTTCACTTACAATTTCGACACGGAATCTAAATCATAAACTTCTAAGCAGAGATAACAAAGTTTTTTTGTTTGTTTCCAAATTCACTCACATTTAATAATGGCACGCCTTTCTGAATCTCAGAGAAATCAGACTGCAGGTATGTTACAGGTGGGGTCAACGGTAATTAATGTCGCCCATCTGTTTGGCTGCTCCACCGGTCTGTAGGAGATCGGCCTAGGCCCGGTCGTGCACGTGCGACAACGTGACGTACTGACCGCATAATTACGTTAACTTACTTGCGAAATTGTTTCTTGTCATCAATCGTTACTGCACGGCGTTACGGGGTTCATTTCTAAACGATAATTGACCATCTGAGACAGAATCATGTTCCTATTCGTGGCCGTCGTCCATATACAGGACATATTTTAACAGCTCGTCACCGTGCCGCCAGGCTGTTATGGGCACGATGTCATTTGCATTTCACACGCAACCAGTGGCAATCGGTACTCTTTAGCGACGAGTCACGGTTAACGGTAAGTCATGCTGATGGCAGAGTACGGAAATGAAGACATTCGGGAGGAAGAAAGGTTTGGTGGAGCCAGTTTGGTCTGGGGTGGGATAATGAGGAACCAGAAAACTGATTTGGCCATTATCCAAGGTTTATACCCAACGCTATATCAACATTTTAAACATCACCATGATACCATTTATGATGAATGAAGGACCTAGGACTTTTCAGCATGATAATGCAAGGTCTCACACAGCTCGCACAACTCCTTGCTCAAAATAAAGTGCTATTATTATGTTTAGCGTCTTTTAAAAGAGTTAAGATTTGCATTTTCATGGAATAATCAAGCTGTAAATTTTATGCAATTGAATAGTGTTATTAAACGTATACTAGTATATGACCAGTATTTCCAGAAATGGTTTTCGGAAATATATAATTCATCTAGGTTGGATACTTACTGTACAATAAAGGATTGTTTTGAAACAGAACACTATTCAAACTGTTTAAAAATTATAGAATAGCTTTAACACGTTTGAGATGTTCATAATTATCATAGACTAATAAATGAAGGTGGTAGAGCTAGAAAAATTGATAGAAATGATAGAATTTGCACCAAGTGTAATATGAAAGTCAGTTAAAAACCGGGTAGCCTTATTACTCGTAAAGAAAGAATATGGTTTGAAAATGAAAAATCACATACTTTGTTAGGCAATCAACATCAAGCGTTTACTAGAGTATGTAAAATCTATTTGATATTCTGAAAAGGAAACTGTTCTAGAGTATGTAAAATCTATTTTATATTCTGAAAAGGAAACTGTTCTATTTCTTAAATTTAAAAAAGCCTACCGAAATCAAATGTCAGTCTTTATTAGATCAGGCCCCGTGATGATAAACAATTATCCATGCTCAAACTCAAACTCCGTGCTCAAATTGGAGAACGTTCTCAAATTTTTGTGATTATAAAGCTTTTTCAGTTTGAGAACGTTCTCATTTTGAGCATATACTCATGTTTTTTGTGAGAATGCTCTAAAGCTTTCTCAGAATACAAAATGGCTGCTATACTACGCGTTCGGCAGCGTTGGCGTCGGCGTCGTGCCCTTTTACGGCGGCCAAGAGTCTTTCGGGACAGGCTTAATCCACTTGAATTGTTCAATGAGGAGGAGGTATTTGAAAGATACAGGTTTAGGCCTGTAGCCATACTCCATGTGTTGGGCTTGCTGCCGGATCTTGCCACACAGACAAGAAGGAATATGCCTGTGCCGCCCCTCCTGCAATTGTTGGTAACATTGAGGTTTTTAGCTACAGGAGCCATCCACCAATTAATTGGTGACTCCTTAGCTCTTTCAAGGGCAACAGTTAACAGGATCGTAAGGAGAGTAACGCTCCTATTATCGAATAACTTATTGAGAATTTAAGATCGCAAAATAAAAAAATTGACGTACTATTTACCGGGGACATGTAGGTTCGCCTATGCATTTGCATCAGACTTGCCGTGTGCATCTGTACATGTTCTTGGAAATAACAGGTTTACAATTTTCGCACAATTATCACGTGCAAACATTACGCACGTTTAATATGAAAAAAACACAAGTGCACATTAGATTCATTCCTATTATAATGTCGAAATTCACGAATTTGTAGCTTTTGAATTATTATGTGACTATAGACAACAATTACTACCAACGAATTCCATTTCTACCATCCGCTTTTTACATTAAATTCATTAATGACTGAACATGTGACTGTAATAAAATAGTGCTATCTAGTTAAAGCTGCTCGATCTCAGATTTTGGTAAAAAAAAAGTTCTTCAAACTATGTAAGTAACGTATTTTAAAACATATGGTCATATAAAAAGGCTTCAGTAAAAATTCCTGCCACTTACATTACTAACTTTCAAATAATACGCTACCAAATTCAAAAGCGTTGCAAACGCTTGCAAACGCTTTTGAAATTTCAATATAAACATATAGTGTAGCGGTGCCGTGTAACCGACTTTTTCAATCGATTTCTGCAAATTCCTACCTAGATTTTTGCTTATATTATGATTCTAGCATTTAGTTTTATATTTATGTATAAGTATATCAATTTAAAAAAAATGTTTATTTTTTCAACGGTAACTGAGAGCGAGCAGCTTTAAAACATCATCATCATCATCATCATTATTATTATTACCGAACCGTAAATGCCTGCTGATATACCGCTTGAGACTTTTCTGCCGTATGTCTCATCGTGCTTTATATTCTATAGTCTGGTGTTACCTGCCCCTACCCATACGGTACGGGTCAGGCAAAGCTCAATAATGGCGGCGCTCACACTCAATTCTGTACATTGAGTTAATAGGGGGTTTTATGTAGGAGTTGATCATTCAAAAAACCTTGCAGTACTTGATTTGTCAATACAAACCCAATGTAAATTGCTTTCACTATTTGATTGACCATTGATATATAACGACAAATAAACAACAGGAAAAATAGCAGTGTTGTCGGACGTGGTAGATATGGACTATGGATTAAGATTCTAATGGACCTTGTTTGTTTTGTAAAGTTGTTTATTCTCTATTTTTCTATGCTCATAATGGTGAGGTGTTTAGAAGTGTTAGTAAATTTTTAAAAGTATCTTTGGATCTGTCTTTTAGAGGATCACTTAGGATTTAATGGAGCAACAGTTTCTACAGTTTTAATAATTTGCTGTGAAATACTTCAGTCACAGGCACAAAAACTGCAAAATTTGGTTGACTGTAGCATACTTTCACCCAGCTAGGCCAGCTATTAAAATAACAGAAAATACTGCATACATATTTTGTGCTTTTATGAATTATGATTATTTATTTTGTACTTTATCTCCATCTGTCATACACCAATAGTGGATTAGATATATATGCACTTGCATTATACATTAACAAATGACAAATTTCAGTATTAATTATACTGTATATAAATATATAAGAAAATAGTTGTTTAAAACAAACAGTTTGAGTTGGATAGAATGTATTTTACAGAATTTACTTTTTCAAATGTATTAGATTTAGTGCAGAATTAGGATAATGCAAGCTGCAGTTCAAAGTTACGTATGCATATTGCTCAAAGTATGCGAGTTGTTAAAACACTTTTTGATATAACTTTAGAACTTGTTTGTTACGAATTGAAACTTCGTTGAGTGATAAAATCCATTAAGATGAAGTGTAGCTTTTAATACATGTAACCCTGTTTTATTTATAAGATTGCCCAAAGGATTAATGAATGCAACTAAATACTTCATATATTTCGCTGTAAGAATGTTGTCAGGATTTGGAAATATTGCTCAATTTAGTTTTTCATTTCGCTTATAATGTTCTTAGGATTGGGGAATGCCTCTGAAATTTGCAGTCAATTTCTCTTAGAACGTTCTAAAGAAAGGTAGCTAACATATTTAGAAATGTTGCATTTACAGTATTGAAGCGTTCTATTGATTAAGCATTATAGGACGTTCTAAGGATGCACTTTCAATCTTCAGTTTTCGTTCATCATTTCTTACAATGTTATAAAGAGTAGATATAATCTGTTGGTATATCTTTTAAAATGCTTGACTCATTTAAAGGAGTTAATAATATACTGCTTAGTTAACTTACATTTTATATCCTTAGAATGTTCTACGGCTGGGTCATTTTAGTTATTAGTTTTGATAGTGTACATATGGTTAAGCTTACATTATATCTTAAGAGCGTTCTATGACTGGGTCCTTTTCAGTTATTAGAATGGTTATGCGCTGTTTTTACAATATCGCAAAGCACTTTAGGACGTTCTAAGGATACATAACTTCCAATTTTAGAGCTTTCGAACTCGATCTCTTAGAACGTTTGAATGTGTTGTGTTGTTATATATTGAATGGTTTAATATAGAGTTTGCTCTATCATTGGCATGTTCTTAAGGAATAATTATTTTCGTAACTTTTCGTTAGAATATACAATGTTTTTAGAACGTTCTAAGAATATATTTACATCCTAGGACGAACATGCACTATTTTGACTTTATATGTATTTCAAATTTCTGAGGATGTTGTAAAACTTAATCACAACTCGGTCATTCTCCTGAAAGATGAACATAATATGCAAGAACGTTCTAAAACACATCTATTTCTTTTAATTATAGTTCGTGGGGTGTCTCTCTGAATCTGTTAGAGCTTTCTTATGAATGCGTAGATATTTCATAAAATCTGTTTTAAAGATTTTCTGAGTACGTTCTAAGGACGGATATTAAACGTTTTTTAAAACGATTTTCTTAGGACGTTCTAAGGACGGATATTAAACGTTTTTTAAAACGATTTTCTTAGGACGTTCTAAGGACGGATATTAAACGTTTTTTAAAACGATTTTCTTAGGACGTTCTAAGGACGGAAGTGTATGACTATTGCATTATTCTAATAAGAGTCTTTATTGTTAGAACGTTCTAAGGTACACATCTTTTGTTTTATATTTTCGTTTTTTTGTGGTATGAATCTGTTAGATTGTTCTAATGAAGGATTTGTTGTTAATCTTTTAAAACAATTTTCTTCGTTCTAAGGAACAATTTTAGTGTTTGTTCATATATTGAATGAATTGATTTTATAAAATCTTTTAAAACTATTTTCTTAGGACGTTCTAAGGAACAATTTAAGTGTTTGTTCATATTTTAAAGTGTATCTTGTGAATGATTTAATATTTATAAAATCTTTTAAAACAATTTTTATTAGGACGTTCTAAGGAACAATTTAAGTGTGTGTTCATATTTTAACGTGTATCTTGTGAATGATTTGATATTTTTAAAAACTTTTAAAACAATTTTCTTAGGACGTTCTAAGAACGGGTGTGTATGACTGTTTAAAGATGAACAACAAAACAAAAATAATATCAAACAGGGAATGCCACGTACCAAAAACGCAGCCTCCCCAAAACGAGCCCCACAGCACCCAGAAGTGCACACAAACTTACTTAGGGCGTTCTAAGGGACAATTTTAGTGTTTGTTTATATTTTGAAGTCTATGTTATTATTATTATTGCATCCTTTAGATCGTTCTAAAGATTGCAGTCTGGTATAATGATTTTAGGACGTTCTAAGCACTTTATACCGACCTGCTTTTCTGTGGGTAATTTGTGTTACTAATTAAAGGTTTCAAAGTTATACTTGCTTATTGTCGTACTTTTAGGCCAAAAAGCCATCGGTATTATGCATTTCTGGTATAGAAAGGTGCCTAAAATTGCCGTTTTTTGGGGGGAACTTTTGGAAAGTCCCTTTTTAAAATGGATCGTGTTGAATGTAATAGAAACGGAGTATCATTTTCTTTTGGTTTGTCTGTGTTTTAGACATCTAAGGCAATTGTGTTTACCAAAATTATTGTTCTTAGCCATATGTTCAAAATTTTAAAAGTATAATAAAATGGAAAAAAACCCAACAAAATGTTATTAATAAGTTGTGAAAAAAATATATATTTAGGAAGTAAGCGGAGTACACTGTATTATAATAGACTATTGATTGTATACAAACCATCATTAACAATTCTTTCATAAGTATGCCGATATCATATATCACTCTTGCCACACTTTTCCCATGACAATAAATGATAGTACAACATGTATGGTACTTGCAATATGTATGTGTAAGTGATATTGTAAGCACACCATTATGTTTACAGGCGATGGACACATAAAATGTGTAGGTCATGATTGAATAAAACTATTAATACTTTAATTAATACTAATATTAATACCAACACCTCACCATTACACACCAGGCGCCGTTCCGAATAAATAACGTTGGAAGTCTAGGACAGGAGACGAGGAACGTGTGATTAAGCTTTGTAGTGCTATTATAGTCCTAGTGAGCCCCAATAAACCTTAAACAGCACCGATTTAGATTTCGCACAACCTTATAAGCAACCTTACCAACTCTCCTATCGAGATATTTTCATCAATAAAGAGTCACAAACTGTCACAAAATACGGCCGACAAGGAGGCAAACCTCAGTATCTGGCAGTTCATAGGTTTTGTAAAACCTGTTAGAACTATGGTGTAGACAAAGCTAATTCACCTGTTTGAACTAGAGAACTGAGAAGGCTATTATCGAAGACCATAATTCAGAAGTGCCTTGGGTGGTTTTGCTGGATATTGAACTTTGCCTAGACATTATACATGCTCGACTGAAGATAGCAGACCTTCTAATTTGGACTAGGTCGATTTGGCTGGTTATCAAAATTGGCTTAAGACATTATGTCCACAAATATTGCATCAAGTTTGCTGAAGATCAGGTGAGAACTGTTTGACTGAGAGAGCTGACAAGGCTAATTTTGCATAGTTCTAGGGTCATAATCCAAAATTGCCTGGGTCGATTTGACTGGTTATCGAACAGGAAGTTACAGTCGTAATTTTGAAACAGCTCTTGCAGCAATTACTGGAATGGGAAGTTAACGATGTGTCGAAATGCTGAAGTCATCTGACTGGCGCCGTATTGATCGAGATGATGTTGGTTTTGTTCTATGCAGAGATGTTTTCGGTAGTATTTCCTACGATGAAAACGAGGCGAAATGCATGGCTGACATTATTTACTGGACGATGCATACAACCAACGAGATAAATGAAAGAAACATGTTAAGTAATTTTGATGTAGATTGGATGTAAACTGTTCGACTTAGAGAGCGAACAAAGTGTGGATGCCTTCCGCCTGCCCGCCACAGGTGTTCCCGTAATACTTTCTGTTGCACCCAACTGCCCATTTTCAGGGACATATCTTGTAACATAATTATAGAAATTTTGGAAATATTGTAACTTGACCAAAACGTTTCAGCTATGCATTCCTAGTCATTATCGATAAAATTATTGGTTTAAGATATACTGCTGTACCATAAAAACAAAAATAATATCAAACAGGGAAAGCCACGTACCAAAAACGCAGCCTCCCCAAAACGAGCCCCACAGCACCCAGAAGTGCACACCACCAACACACACACACACACACACAATCATGTACACACACACACTAGCATACAAAGCACGAGGACAAAACGAACAATTAAAGGAACACAGTAATAATCTGTACCATAAACCATTTAATAATCTACGTAGAGTTGTTGTACAATTAATGGGGTGGATGCAATTTATTACAGAAAGGCTCTATATTGATAAATTGTGGTAAAATGAGGCATTTTTCGCAATAGGTTCTCCTTTGTAATAGTATATATTTATCATTTTACGTTGATTGGACATTTAATCTATGTTTCGGGAATATAATCTGCTAGATGTAGCGAGTGCTCCTTTATTCTGAGGTCCAGACACCGAGATAACGAGTGAATAAAAAATAAAATGTGTACACCGAGAAGAATCAAGACTACATTGTATCAGCTGCCACTTTTTTTACTTGATGTAAGAACCAATGTTGATTACCAAATAGTAGGAACATTTATCACAGAAGACGAAACAGTAGCAATCATTTCCGAAGCACTTCAGCAGATAAAAAGAAATATGGATCAGTTTTCTCTATCATTCTTCCTCACTATGACGAAAGTGAAATAGCAGCATTGGAAATGGTATTCAGTGGTCAATACCAATTAATGCGAATTATGTAAATGTGTTACCAATCCTAGATATTTCTATAATCTTCAATAAATCTAAAACCCATACAAGGGTGAGGCTTTTGGGGAGGCTGCGTTTTTGGTACGTGGCATTCCCTGTTTGATATTTTTTTTTTTTTTTTTTGTTTCAATTGTAACGCCTTCTGGTCCAGAAAACACGTAATATACAGTACCTTCTATAGCATTTACCTTAGTTAAGTATGCAAAATTTCAACGTAACTGATATTGAAGTATGGGAAACAAAAAATTCCTATGGTGCTTGTCGTGGTCATATTGCGGAATCCATCGAAACTTTTTGTGTTAAATGGTGTCGTCGTGAGAATGCTGATCCAAATGCATTAACGTCTTGGAAACGAAGTATTTTTAACATTGTCGATTCTCGTATAAAATTTTACCAAACAAATGAACACCTACTTCCATCAAAACCCAAGTTTACTTTAAGACATCTGAAAAAGGAAATCCAAGAATTTCATTCTAAGTATGTCTTAGTTCCAGCAGACAAGGCGGCCAACAATATTATCATCATTTGACGCCTACATTATATTAATGTTTTACAAAACGAACTAAATAGCACTAAAGCTTATATATTGAGTCCTTCCGATGAACAAAATGTGGTCACTGATCACATCAGTGAAGTTTCTAATTTGAAAGTTCGTATAGATGATCAACATATTAAACTTCCTACTATGTACTGGATTCCTAAATTACATAAACAACCATATAAAGCTCGTTTCATCGCTAATTCAAGCTCTTGTACCACTACAAATATTTCAAAACTATTAACATCTTGCCTAACTGCTATAAAAGCCCACGTGAAAAGATATTGTGATAAAGTATACGAAAACTCTGGTAAACATTTATTTTGGTCGATCAAAAATTCTGGCGAAATCCTGGATAAGTTTAAAGTTAATAATTACAAAGTAACTTCAGTCAGTACATACGATTTTTCTACTCTGTATACCACTTTACCACATAATTTGATAAATGACAAGCTAACTGCCCTAATTCAAAAGACTTTTGCCAGGGAGAATGTTACATTTCTCGCCTGCAATTTCGATAAAGCTTTTTTTACTAGCTGTATTGTTAAACATTATACTATGTGGACCTGTGACGAAGTTTGTAAAGCCCTTTCCTTTTTATTGAACAACATTTATATAAGGTTTGGGAATGCAGTTTTCAGACAAGTAATCGGTATTCCCATGGGAACAAATTGTGCACCCCTTGTCGCAGATTTGTTTTTATATTGTTATGAAAGAGACTTTATGTTGAGTCTTTCTCCAGACACGCAGGCAGACATTATCACTGCTTTTAATAATACATCACGCTATCTGGATGATATTCTTAATATGGATAACCCGTTTTTTGGTCAATTGGTGGACACTATTTATCCCCGGGAACTCCAGTTAATTAAAACTAACAATTTGGATACTGGTGCTTCATTTTTAGATTTACATCTCTCTATTTATAACAATATTATACATACCAAAATTTATGACAAGAGGGATGATTTTAATTTTAGTATTGTAAATTTCCCCCATTTGGATGGGGATGTACCTCATGCTACATCTTATGGGGTATACATTTCTCAGTTAATTCGGTTTGCCAGAGCGTGTAGTTATGTTGAGGATTTCAATGAACGTAATCAATATATTACAAATAAACTTCTTCAACAGGGCTACCGTTATTACAAATTGCGTAAATATTTTGCTAAATTTTACTATCGTAATTCTGATTTGGTTTTGAAATTCAATAGTAATCTAAAGACTCTTCTGCGAGAAGGTATTTCAAAACCCGATTTTTATGGGGATGTGGTTTACAAACTTCGTAAGATTTTGGGTCATGGCAATTTTCCAACTGTATTTGCTAAAATTATAAAACGTTTTGTTAAAAGAGGTTACGACCCAACTGTTTTGAGACACACCGCATGTTTGGTGTTCAACCCGTTTACAGTTGGACGCTATGCTTCCCTCTTTGATTGTGTCTGACGGAAGAGGGGGAGGACTCTGTGATAGGCAGTTTTTAAATCCCACTGGGACGAAACTGTTTTGATTTCTGTCCTCTGGCCTGTTTCGTCGGGCCCTTAAGGGTGTTTCTCTTGGTGCTCTGCCTTCTGCAAAGGCATTGAGTACATACGTTTTTTGGTTCTCAAGGTTTGCTTTTTATATATTTATACACGAGCATTTTTGTGTTTTACATACCATGCTTTTTGTTTCCATTGCGTGTGTTAGAGATTCACCTAGCAGGGATTACTTTTATTTACACTGTCCTGTGACTTTGGAACATGGTGGGGGTAAGAGTGAGGTTGGGTGCGCACCATAAACCGGTTTAAACTCCCCAGTGGTGTTTTTGCCACTGACCGTTCCAAGGCGGTGCCCCACTGTGTTCCTTTAATTGTTCGTTTTGTCCTCGTGTGTTTGCTTTGTATGCTAGTGTGTGTTGGTAGTGTATATGTGTGTGTGTACATGATTGTGTGTGTCGTGTGTGTGTGCGTGTGCGTGTGCGTGTGTGTGTGTGTTGGTGGTGTGCACTTCTGGGTGCTGTGGGGTTCGTTTTGGGGAGGCTGCGTTTTTGGTACGTGGCATTCCCTGTTTGATATTATTTTTGTTTTTTTGGTTTGTTGAATATGGGTTAAACATGCATCTGATTTTACAACGTCAACAACTATCTTTAATGACGTCACCCATAAAGGACACAATGATTTTGGGCATACCCTATAACTGTTTCAAACTAAATATCCAACAAAACGTAAATAATAGCATCTTTGGAAGTATTATTTACCTAAACTGAAAGTTTCAGCTATGCATTCCCAGCGGTTTAAAAATATACTGCAGTACCGTTAACCATTCAATAATCTATGTAGAGTTGTTGTACAATTAATGGGTGGATGCGATTTGAGAGCCTCTATATTGATTAAATGTGGCAATTCGCCATAGGTTCTTCTTTGAAATTGTATTTATTTATCATTTTACGTTCTTTGAACACATAATCTATGTTTCTAAAATATAATCTGCTAGATGTAAGGAGTGCCCAAAGACACTAGCAGATTATATTCTCGAAACATAGATTATGTGTTTAACGAACGTAAAATGATAAATAAAAACAGTTTCAAAGAAGAATCTATAGCGGAAAATGCCTCATTTTACCACAATTAACCAATATGGAGGTTTTCTGTAATAAATCGCATCCACCCATTAATTGTACAACAACTCTACATATATTATTGAATGGTTAACGGCACTGTAGCATATTTTCAACCGCTGATTTTATGACTGGGAATGCATAACTGAAACTTTTATGTTAAGTTATTATACTTCCAAAGAGCCTATTATTTATGTTTTGGAGGTTATTTATGTTTTGGAGGTTATTTAGTTTGACATCAGTTATAGGGTATGTCCCCTTAAAGCTGCTCGCTCTCAGTTACCGTTGAAAAAAATATTTTTCAGAAAAATTGACATTGTTATTTATAAAACTTAAGGCTAGAATAAAAAAATAAGCAAAAATCTAGGTAGGAATTTGCAGAAATCTTTTTTTACATACAGTTTGAAAAACTTTACTTTTTTACCAAAATCTGAGAGCTAGCAGCTTTACGCAAGGTATTGAAGTATAATCTAGTGAAAAGTTTTTGTGCTTTCCGTGCATCCCTGATACAGCCGCCAGTGACTCCTTGACTAAAAACAAAAATATAAAATCCTTGAAAGTATAAAATCCGTGTAAAATCCTTGACTAACCCTATTATTTTTTATGGCTTCTACTTCAAAAGATATGTTCGCAATGACAGTTGCAAGAAAGAACAAACTTTTGCTTATGTTGAGACATGTTCACAAACATCTTTGTAAATTGTCTATTGTGTGACATCAAATCTGGCACTTATCCAACGATTACATTCCAACATAACTTAACATCAGTATTCCTATTCTAAAAATGTACAAATTTAATTCAGTGAGTGAACTGTTGTCTTTAATTAGAACAAGAGTGTAAGGTTGGTCTGTCATTCGTACTCAGAAGAATAATTTAATGAATATTAAAAGGCATTCCTGCATGTATTTATTCCTTTTCAGATTATTCAGTGCTTTTATATGATTTCATCGCAATCGAGCTTGGGAAAGGTGGTGTCGAAAAGCAGATAATTCAAAGGGAAGAGGTGACGTTATCTTGAAATTTTAGTGAATTTGATTTAAAGCTGCTCGCTCTCTCAGAATTTGGTGAAAAAAAAATAAAGTTCTTCAAACTGTATGAAAAAATATATTTAGAACATATAGTCGTATGAAAGGGTTCCAATATGAATTCCTGTCGAGTATATCTGTAGATTTGAAGTAATACGCTACCAAATGATAAAGCGTTGCAAACGCATTTGAAATTCCAATATCACATGTCATTTGGTTATTGAAGTGGTAGATAGCGCAAGTTCGGGTAAAGCCGACACGTGTCCAACTTCGACACCTTATTTGGATTTCCTTTCATTTTATAATTATTTTAATTACTAACTGTTAATTTGACTTTGATGACGTCGTATATACGTATGATGTCACAACTTACTCTGTGTCATCCAGGATCTTTTTCTTTTCATTTTGTTTTGTTAACATAAATGCTGCTGTAGACTCGAAATTTCGTTTAAACGGCCGATACAGGATTTTGTAAAGACGGGTTAAATTTAAAATATGTATCATTTTGATTTTATCTAACTTCTTTATTTATTTTGAAAACGAAAACAACTTTAAAGTGTTTTAATGTGCTCTAATACAAGGGAATTGTGCAGTAAACCCTTAGATCATAATTATAAGTGACTAAACATTCTTGATTTAAATCTTTTTGTCTTCTAAAAAATACATTTTAACATGTAGCATATTTACAAGGCCCGCACCAGGCCCTCAGAATGAACTTGTCAAAAAGTTGAACGAATTTTGTTATATATTTAAAGCTACTTTATCCGTATATCTGCATATGTGTGTTGGTAGTGTATGTGTGTTGGTGTGTTGTGTGTGTGTGTGTGTTGGTGGTGTGCACTTCTGGGTGCTATGGGGCTCGTTTTGGGGAGGCTGCGTTTTTGGTATGTGGCATTCCCTGTTTGATATGATTTTTGTTTTTTAGTTATTGCAAAAATATATAGAACATAGGCGGATGCAAGAGCTTTTCTATGGCTGACCAGGGATTTCTGGGATTACAACCCTGTCGGTATGTCCGATGTCATTGTGATTTCAAGAAAGTAGCCTACCATATATTTGGGAAATTCTTCAGGTTTCGGATTCCCTGAACAGACTTATTGGAACTTCATAAAAATGTTATCTACAGTTTAAAAACAATTAAATGAATGAAAACAATAAATTGGTATCATTGACAGTACAATGACTTTACAAATTAAAGCAAAAAAACAAAAATAATATCAAACAGGGAATGCCACGTACCAAAAACGCAGCCTCCCCAAAACGAGCCCCACAGCACCCAGAAGTGCACACCACCAACACACACACACACACACACAATCATGTACACACACAAACATACACTACCAACACACACTAGCATACAAAGCAAACACACGAGGACAAAACGAACAATTAAAGGAACATAGTGGGGTACCAGGTCATTTTTCATTTCATTTAAATGAAAACAAAAAAAAACAAAAATAATATCAAACAGGGAATGCCACATACCAAAAACGCAGCCTCCCCAAAACGAGCCCCACAGCCCCCAGAAGTGCACACCACCAACACACGCACACACACACACACACACACACACACAAACATACACCACCAACACACACAAGCATACAAAGCAAACACGCGAGGACAAAACGAACAATTAACGGAACACAGTGGGGCACCGCCTTGGAACGGTCAGTGGCAAAAACACCACTGGGGAGCTTAAACCGGTTTATGGTGCGCACCCAACCTCACTCTTACCCCCACCATGTTCCAAAGTCACAGGACAGTGTAAATAAAAGTAATCCCTGCTAGGTGAATCTCTAACACACGCAATGGAAACAAAAGGCATGGTATGTAAAACACAAAAATGCTCGTGTATAAATATATAAAAAGCAAACCTTGTTTGATATTATTTTTGTTTTTTTGAGAACCAAAAAACGTATGTACTCAATGCATTTGCAGAAGGCAGAGCACCAAGAGAAACACCCTTAAGGGCCCGACGAAACAGGCCAGAGGACAGAAATCAAAACAGTTTCGTCCCAGTGGGATTTAAAAACTGCCCATCACAGAGTCCTCCCCCTCTTCCGTCAGACACAATCAAAGAGGGAAGCATAGCGTCCAACTGTAAACGGGTTGAACACCAAACATGCGGTGTGTCTCAAAACAGTAGGGTTGTAACCTCTTTTAACAAAACGTTTTATAATTTTAGCAAATAGCAAGTTGAATGCAGAGGATTCAACGGTAAAAAGTGCAAAACACACCCAAAATGCATGGATTTTGCTCAAAATTATCGAAGTTAAGGTGTTTAGCATAAAAGATTTGCATTGGCATGTAACTTTGGGTCAAATGTCGTAAGCATGTACCAATACTTTACCGATCTGCTATTTTATAGGCAGTTTTCAGACAAGTAATCGGTATTCCCATGGGAACAAATTGTGCACCCCTTGTCGCAGATTTGTTTTTATATTGTTATGAAAGAGACTTTATGTTGAGTCTTTCTCCAGGCACGCAGGCAGACATTATCACTGCTTTTAATAATACATCACGCTATCTGGATGATATTCTTAATATGGATAACCCGTTTTTTGGTCAATTGGTGGACACTATTTATCCCCGGGAACTCCAGTTAATTAAAACTAACAATTTGGATACTGGTGCTTCATTTTTAGATTTACATCTCTCTATTTATAACAATATTATACATACCAAAATTTATGACAAGAGGGATGATTTTAATTTTAGTATTGTAAATTTCCCCCATTTGGATGGGGATGTACCTCGTGCTACATCTTATGGGGTATACATTTCTCAGTTAATTCGGTTTGCCAGAGCGTGTAGTTATGTTGAGGATTTCAATGAACGTAATCAATATATTACAAATAAACTTCTTCAACAGGGCTACCGTTATTACAAATTGCGTAAATATTTTGCTAAATTTTACTATCGTAATTCTGATTTGGTTTTGAAATTCAATAGTAATCTAAAGACTCTTCTGCGAGAAGGTATTTCAAAACCCGATTTTTATGGGGATGTGGTTTACAAACTTCGTAAGATTTTGGGTCATGGCAATTTTCCAACTGTATTTGCTAAAATTATAAAACGTTTTGTTAAAAGAGGTTACGACCCAACTGTTTTGAGACACACCGCATGTTTGGTGTTCAACCCGTTTACAGTTGGACGCTATGCTTCCCTCTTTGATTGTGTCTGACGGAAGAGGGGGAGGACTCTGTGATGGGCAGTTTTTAAATCCCACTGGGACGAAACTGTTTTGATTTCTGTCCTCTGGTCTGTTTCGTCGGGCCCTTAAGGGTGTTTCTCTTGGTGCTCTGCCTTCTGCAAAGGCATTGAGTACATACGTTTTTTGGTTCTCAAGGTTTGCTTTTTATATATTTATACACGAGTATTTTTGTGTTTTACATACCATGCCTTTTGTTTCCATTGCGTGTGTTAGAGATTCACCTAGCAGGGATTACTTTTATTTACACTGTCCTGTGACTTTGGAACATGGTGGGGGTAAGAGTGAGGTTGGGTGCGCACCATAAACCGGTTTAAGCTCCCCAGTGGTGTTTTTGCCACTGACCGTTCCAAGGCGGTGCCCCACTGTGTTCCTTTAATTGTTCGTTTTGTCCTCGTGTGTTTGCTTTGTATGCTAGTGTGTGTTGGTAGTGTATATGTGTGTGTGTCGTGTGTGTGTGCGTGTGTGTGTGTGTTGGTGGTGTGCACTTCTGGGTGCTGTGGGGTTCGTTTTGGGGAGGCTGCGTTTTTGGTACGTGGCATTCCCTGTTTGATATTATTTTTGTTTTTACCCATTTAAAAATACAACGATTCAGGCTCCAATTGACGATACAACGAAAATGTTCCAATTCGTGTTTCACGGATCATTTTCAAAGACGTTTATGAACAATTACAAATATAAAAGTAACTCTTATCGGACAAATTTATGTGTTTTCTTAGTGAAAAATTGAAAATTCAACTCAGAACTTTTAAATATTCAAAATACTTTCCAAAATGGCAGGATTCATGGACAAAGTGTTTAAAGCTGCTCGCTCTCGCAAAACCATTGACATTCTTAGTCATCAGTATAAAACTAAAGGCTAGGTAGGAAATCGATTGAAAAGGTTGGTTACACGGCACCGCTACACTATATGTTATATTGAAACAAAAAAACAAAAATAATATCAAACAGGGAATGCCACGTACCAAAAACGCAGCCTCCCCAAAACGAGCCCCACAGCACCCAGAAGTGCACACCACCCACACACACACACACACACACACACACACACACAATCATGTACACACACAAACATACACTACCAACACACACTAGCATACAAAGCAAACACACGAGGACAAAACGAACACAGTGGGGCACCGCCTTGAAACGGTCAGTGGCAAAAACACCAATTTTGAAATTTCACAAATTTTGAAATTTCAAAAGTGTTTGCAACGCTTTTGAATTTGGTAGCGTATTTTTCAAAATTTAGAGGTGTACGTAACATGAGTTTATGCTGGAGCCTTCTTATATCACCATATGTTCTAAAATACGTTATTTACATACAGTTTGAAGAAATCTTTTTACGAAAATCTGAGAGCGAACAGCTTTAAGGTTTTATTTGACCTAGCGTTTTGACCGCTATCAATAATCACATGCAGCTTAGACTAAAATCGAAATTGTCATCTAATGAAAATTTGGAAAGCGACAGTTGAAGAAGTATATAATTTTGCATTCGCTATTTATGCTTTATCATCTTTCTGTGAACTTGGATACTGGTGGTTCATTTTTAGATTTACATCTCTCTATTTATAACAATATTATACATACCAAAATTTATGACAAGAGGGATGATTTTAATTTTAATATTGTAAATTTCCCCCATTTGGATGGGGATGTACCTCATGCTACATCTTATGGGGTATACATTTCTCAGTTAATTCGGTTTGCCAGAGCGTGTAGTCATGTTGAGGATTTCAATGAACGTAATCAATATATTACAAATAAACTTCTTCAACAGGGCTACCGTTATTACAAATTGCGTAAATATTTTGCTAAATTTTACTATCGTAATTCTGATTTGGTTTTGAAATTCAATAGTAATCTAAAGACTCTTCTGCGAGAAGGTATTTCAAACCCGATTTTTTATGGGGATGTGGTTTACAAACTTCGTAAGATTTTGGGTCATGGCAATTTTCCAACTGTATTTGCTAAAATTATAAAACGTTTTGTTAAAAGAGGTTACGACCCTACTGTTTTGAGACACACCGCATGTTTGGTGTTCAACCCGTTTACAGTTGGACGCTATGCTTCCCTCTTTGATTGTGTCTGACGGAAGAGGGGGAGGACTCTGTGATGGGCAGTTTTTAAATCCCACTGGGACGAAACTGTTTTGATTTCTGTCCTCTGGCCTGTTTCGTCGGGCCCTTAAGGGTGTTTCTCTTGGTGCTCTGCCTTCTGCAAATGCATTGAGTACATACGTTTTTTGGTTCTCAAGGTTTGCTTTTTATATATTTATACACGAGCATTTTTGTGTTTTACATACCATGCCTTTTGTTTCCATTGCGTGTGTTAGAGATTCACCTAGCAGGGATTACTTTTATTTACACTGTCCTGTGACTTTGGAACATGGTGGGGGTAAGAGTGAGGTTGGGTGCGCACCATAAACCGGTTTAAGCTCCCCAGTGGTGTTTTTGCCACTGACCGTTCCAAGGCGGTGCCCCACTGTGTTCCGTTAATTGTTCGTTTTGTCCTCGTGTGTTTGCTTTGTATGCTTGTGTGTGTTGGTAGTGTATGTTTGTGTGTGTACATGATTGTATGTGTGTGTGTGTGTGTTGTGTGTGTGCGTGTGTGTGTGTTGGTGGTGTGCACTTCTGGGTGCTGTGGAGCTCGTTTTGGGGAGGCTGCGTTTTTGGTACTACGTGGCATTCCCTGTTTGATATTATTTTTGTTTTTTTTGTACACGACCTCAATATAATCTATCTGAGCTTTTTTGCCTAAGTGTGCTTATTGCGATAAACTTTGTGGAATTCTCACCCAGCCAGTTCCGTGTTGAGTTTATTCTGGTCAAATACAAAATAGCAAAGGTACTGGCACTTGATATCTACTGAAATAGTACTGTAGACTTTAAAACCAAAGTAGACTTTAAGCCATTATTAAAACACGCATGAAACCATTCAAAAGTAGAATATTTTCCCAATTAGTCGAGGTAGAAGTGGAAGAAAACAATTACGGTGATTTATTTATATGCCTAAATTCTGTAGCTCTACAGCGACATAGTCAAGGTAGACAATTCGTAAATGTTTTTCAGTTTATCACTAACAAAAAAACAAAAATAATATCAAACAGGGAATGCCACGTACCAAAAACGCAGCCTTCCCAAAACGAGCCCCACACACACACACACAACACACACACACACAGCACACACACGCACACGCACACGCACACGCACACGACATAAACCGAGCAGAGCGGTATACGGTATCGATGTATCCAGATATTTTAGGAAGTATTTTGAATACTTAAATGTTTGTTTATACTTATTTATTTTGGCTCGATTGTATAGAAAGCGTGAAGCTTGGAGTCACACTCGAGTCTACTTCATGGAAAAAAAGTACTGGTGTCATATGAGGAGGTACGGTCGTGACCCCAGTGGGGCTCGAACTCGCAACCCCTGGATGAGCGATGTTTTAA
>JAFMSR010000368.1:47500-54909 GCA_022818135.1 Saxidomus purpurata | reverse complement strand
TATTAAAACCATATTTCGTCAATTTTATTGATTTAGACATTTTCTGTGCTGCAGAATTTCCACTGGATAATTTTGACGATTAATCTACAGTGGATATTTCCTTAAATGGATTTTTAAAAATAATAATCACATGTTTCGAAACTTTAAAATGTCATATTCCATAACTCAATTGAATTCAGATAGAGAACTAATGTTAAATAAAGACAAGAGTCTCACATTTAAGAGAAGCAGTATAATGCATATTCTTAAAGCCATTAAGGAATTTTTTAGGTTCAACTTGTTTAAGAAATGGACAGCCCTGTGTTTGCCCTTATAGGACAGAATATCCAAATTACTAAATTGGAAAAGGCCTTTATCGCTTGCAATTCTGAAGTTTGTAAATGAAATCAAATTCAAATTTGATAGGAATACAAAGAAGAACTACCTTTAAAAAAGATGGTCGGCGCAATTTTTAGTATATGAAAGCGGTTGGTTGCTAGATTTTATAGTAAAAAATAATTCCCCAAATGTCACAGGGTGAGAAAAGAAGGAGCACCTTAACCGGGACGCGAACTTATGGCCCTTCACTCACAGAGATCTAAGACCAAAATATCTATCTGCATTTAATGCTCTGAGACCCCCGACTGAGCTAATCGGCCACTTGCCTATTTTGTCCCCAGTAGTAATTAAATGTGTACTGAGATAAATTTAATCTTTGTTTTTCTTATCAAATGTACTACTAGGAGTCACTGGCCGAGAAAGTATAAATACTCTACACTTTTAATTAACATTAGTGTGGTGGTAACAACATATTATGTTGATAGATATAAATAATTTACGTGCGTTAACTTACATTTACGTACCTACATTTACGTACGTACAATAAAATTATAAAACCATTTAAATAAAACTAAAAACACAAGATAAATTAATTGACTATTCTCATTCGGTATTATCAAATTATAAGATGCCTTACAGGGTAAATTTCTAATTGCAAAAATGTTATACATTCTACTTGTCATTTCATTGGCGATTGTAAAGTTCCCGACTTCCAATCAATAGCTCTTTTACATTTTACTCCCAAAAGAGGTTTGAGTCTCGCGAAGTCATATCATAAGGAAATAGGAAAACACAATTGAAGAAATACTAATGAAATAAGTTAAACTGGTTACATCGAATTTTCTAAACTGTTTTCTATTGAAGGAAACTACTATCCAATCCTTTCAGAAACTGAAAGTTTCATAACAGTTTACTTTCTTAACAGTTATAACCATTGACACGCTTACTTTAAAGTGCAAGGTTTTCCACTTATAATTCCCCCGATTCATAATATTAACACATGCTTTGTAATTCAGATTTCGCGTATCTAAATCGGGCGGTTACACAAGTTTATTTCTACATGCTGGTTAAAACGATTCAGTCGGCTGTTTTGTATAGCATATTCAATTCATGAAAAGAGTGGATAATAATTTACATTTTGACAAAATTGAGAATAACCGTGAATATATGATACAATTTTCTAACTACAGATATAAAACTTTAAGTTAACTGTGTCAGCACGTGTACATGTAGCTTATTAGGATACAACGATAAAAGCCGAGAAAAACGTATAAGTCACGGTTCACTGAATGTTATGTATGTATTTAAGAATTTACTGACTGTAATATATGGAATCATCAGCAAGGTATTGGTGCGACAGGGACGAAGATGAACGGGCTTTGCTTCTAAGCATTTCGGCGAACTCCCAAGACAGGTAAATCTGATTCAATTGTTTTTGTTGCAGACGAACGCTAAATGCTTTGGTTAACTAAACAATACTTTGTGGGCGGCCATACTACCTTTGAGAGTGTGTTTCCTTGATTTTAATAGGTTTTGAACCTGCGTCCCATTCTTTCAATTGAGCGTTTCAGACATTAAATAACCGGGGGGGGGGGGGGTGTAGAGGTTTAGGTGTCGCCGCTCATCCCATTGTTCGAGCCCCAATAAGGTCACGACCTCCTCCTCATATGACACCAGTACTGGTTTTTCCAGGAAGCGGACTCGAGAGTGACTCGATAAGCTCAAAGCTTTCTTCACAATCGAGCTAAAATAAATTAGTATAAACTAAATAAACGAACAATTCCATGTAGTTTTTCTTTGGCCGGTAGGTGAAAGTTAATGCCCATTTCAACAGTATTCCAGTTATTCACAGACGGGGGCAGTTCCTTCGAAGAACCAGAACTAGACCCCTATTGCCACCTTTCTCAAATAAAGAGACATGGTCGGAGGCAGGGCTCCAATCCGTGATCTCGCTCAGTATTAAAGTGATTTCAAGTCAACGAGCCTTCACAACTCTACCCCACAGACGTAAGGTTTTGTACGAATTCTACTTTTTATGCGTGAATTTAAATTATTTAATTTTTTCTACATGTTGTTGACATTTTGTCGGGAATTTCAATGCAGTTTAAAACATTTAAAGTTGTGATAAAATTATATGTTATTCCCTTATAGCAAACAAGCTCGGCGGGAACATGCAACCCGAGCTGGCATTACAGACTCATCAGAAGTATACAAGTCAAAATGGCGATCAATCCGTGTCATGTATTTAACGATGTTTCTCAGCAGTGTCTCGTTTTCGATATGCATGTCATCGTTATACCCATACTTAAGAATAGTTACGTATTTTCATTTATCTTTTTATATACATCAGCATACATAAAAATTATGTAATAAAACAATTTTATAATCATAGTGTACATACCAAACTTCCTCTATCATCGATAATTTGATAAGCGATAAAATTGACCATATAACATGTAGAAAGATAAAATATGTGAATTGTAATATATTAAAACTGGGTTGGAGTGAATATGAAATAACTGTGTGTATGTGAAATGTTCAAATATTGTAAAACCTTCTCCACTTTGGTTAAGTAATATTAAGTATCATGTCATATGTATTTACACTATTATTATTTGCTGTTCGCCATAAAATGTTGTATATGTATGCCTCATGGGCTTTTAGCCTAATGGATTTACATGAAATAAATATCAAAAAATATTAAAACTAATTAAGATATAGAGGATATTTGTTTGTTTTGCGTGGATATGGAATATATCTCATCAAGAAGTGATACAATTGTAATATTTTCACGAGCACGAAGCGCGAGTTAAAATGTGAAAATTGTATCACTTTGAGTTGAGATATATTCCATTTCCACTCAAAACAAACAAATTTCTTTTTATTTATGCTAAATATTAAAACAAAAGCTAAATTATGTATATGAATCTCTAAAAAAGTAGTTCCGGTAGACCTATATCACCCACACTGTGACTGATATGATATCTGTATCACCACCCTATATTTCACTTAATAGTAGTTCATTAGTAAGCATAAAATAAATCGTTTTACTTCCGACGGCATATTTAAACTTTAATCCTAAAGCTATCTTGTGAATAGTTTCTTCTAATAATATTTTTTTTTTTTTTTTTTTTTTTTAAAATTTTTTTTTTCCCACCCCCCCGGGGGGGGGGGGGGGTTCTGCCTTCGTGGCAAGTGAAGATCATGATCAGTCAGCTGTACATCTGTGTAGTCTGATCATGATCTGCAATGTTCCCTGATTTGATTTCATTTACCCCCCCTTTGAACGACTAATGGTAATGTCCAAATTGAAATATGGGGGATTCCATTTTAAACATTTATCAGGATCAGGGTTATGGAAAGAGATAAAGCAGTGGTATGACTCTGAGTCAGAAACTGAATGCTATCTATGAACACATGTAAATGTGTATACTTAACATATCATACAAATATAGATACACTCGATTAGTCATTTGTGTTGTATGTGTGGGCGTGTGTGCACTGGCACAGTGTGAAGTTATACATTCCGATTTATCGGACTGGAGCAGTTCGTAAATTACATAAATTGTCAATATATCTCATATCACAGATGTTATTTTATATACATGTTCAATACAAATCTTGTGCAGTAGATGCCTAATACATTTATCTTATCGTACTCGTTTGTCATGAGAAAACATTTATTTTGAACTAACATAATGTACGTAGTATACCGTGTTTGCTTTTATTTTAATTCAGCTGGATTCTAAAGCAAGCACAGATTTTCTTGGATGGGTTGTTGCATCATACAGTGTTGGTCAGCTTATTGCGTCACCATTTTTCGGAGCATGGTCAAATATTCGCTCAAGGACGAGAGAACCTCTCATTGTTTCTGTAATAATTAACGTTTTGGCTAATATACTGTATATGTATTTAGAGAGTATACAGAAATATGCACAAATATACCTGTTGATTGCACGAGCTTTGATCGGATTCGGGGCTGGTAAGTTTTTCATGCACTCAATAACATGTGGAAGAAACGGGCCGGCGACTCGCCTGAGTCATCAATGAATTTTTTTTCTCTGATGAACTCTGAGAAAGATTAACAAAACATACGTATATTGTCCGTTCAGTGTTTTCGAAATTTCCCAAAATACGAAAACACACTACATAAGCAGCACATATACGCGGTACTAATAGAATACTTTTTATTCATGGAGCGGGAGTCCAAGATCCGAATCAGAGCAGAATGGTTACCATATGCCTAACTGCTTGCCGATTCGTACTAAAGGATAATTTCAATTATTCATTCTCATAGTTGGTAAAAAAATACATAATTAAATAAATTTTGAATACACGAGAAAAAACTGTCTAAAGCAACAATTATATGTTTTCATTAAGCTTCATTTTAAAAATATAAGTTGATTCTGTTTAGGCAATATTGCGGTTGTGCGATCCTATGTAGCGGGTGCTACGACAATGTCGGAGAGGACCCCGGCCATGGCTACTTTGTCAGCATTCCAGTCACTAGGGTTCATCTTCGGTAACGGTAAGTTTCCTTATGTTGCTTAAAACGCTTCGAAGGTGTGTGTCACTCCTGTTCTATCTCTGCATTACATGATAGTAATGCTGTTTTGTTCATTTTTCTCTCTTGGCTATTACTTCTCCAATTCAAAAAGTACCCACAAATAAAAAATTGCTTTCGCAAATACGAGGCCGAATTAATTCATTCGATTCAGCAGTCAAAAAATCTACTGTACGATTTAATTTTCAAATATGTTTACTTTTGCTAACGAAATGTTAAGTAAACGAGTCACCCTAAAATCTTTTATGACACAACTGTAAGTACATGTATAATGTAATACTTTGAACTACAGTTTTGCAGACAGCAATGGTACCTCTTGGATACCCGGGACCTGTCGACTCACCGGAACTTCATATTGACATGTATTCAGCCACAGGGTTATTCAGTGCCATCGTTGGAGTAGTCAATATCCTATTCATCGTTTTCATTTTCCAGGAGCATGTCTCCAACGACGATGGAAATACACATGCAGATTGTAAGCTACTAGACTGTATTCGTGTTTTTTTCAATATCTTTGTTTTCGTTCATTTGAAATTAAAACAAAACTAGGTGTTATACTTTCAACTGATTTAATGAATGTATGCAGCACGTTTCTAAATATTCATTCATCTACTCAATGGAGTTGAATTCTTGGCAGTTAAAGTAACAGAGTAATGGACTCTGTCTGTCTTAAACTTGTAAAAAGCTTTGATAAGATAGATTGGGTAACCTTCAATATGAGTTTTCAGTGCTCACGAGTAGGTAACAGGTAGTATGAATTTCATTATGGGCTGGCTTGAACAATTAAAATGTTAACGGGTTTGGATAAGGATAAGTACATTTTATTTCTGACCCATATGTCAATAATCCTGTATTAATCTTGTTATTTCATGGTTTAAATTCTATTGTTTCATGTATCTTTGTGATTAATAGTAGGTTTTTGTCTGCAATAGATACCTGAAAACAGTGAGAAAAAAGAGAAGTATATTTCAGTTTAATTAATAAACTGAGAGGCTATTGTCATATGTTGCTCATTCGCGAACTGTTCCTTTCATATTTCAGGTGTTCGAGGGGCAACTTCTACATTAGATGATAGTCAGACTGTACAATCGAGAGTCACGACTCTAGACTACTTAGCTGTTCTTCCCAGCATTATACTCTTCTTTTCTGTACTATTTATATTTGCAGTTCTTGAAACGTATGTACCTATGTTGAACATGCTTTAGTAAAATCTGCAATAGCTAGATATAGTAATACACGACGTAAATATGTCATACATTCAATTCAGACATTGGAAACAATTAAGAATGAAGTTCTTTGAATTTCACCAAGCGTACGTTTGTAGGAAAGTTAACTAATCCAGTAATTATTGCTGTTAAAATGTCATAATTTCAGACATTGGTACCAATTAAGAATTAAAGTCATTACAATTCCTCGAGAATAGTGTTATAATAACATGAATTGATGACCAATCGCGGCAGTATTTTGTATCACTATTTACCCTGTTCTCATTTGAAAAATGTATCAATTTTCTTTCAACAGAATTGTGACACCATTAGGCATGGATATGCTCGCGTGGAAGAAAGCGGAGGCCACCTTATATGTTGGAATAATGCTCGGATGTGCGGGATTGGTGTCTATCGTTGTGTTTGTCATAATTAAGATTCTCGCTAAAATGTAAGAGATTTTTACTGCTTTGCGGTAAATATAAGAAATAATGCTTTTTTGAGCAGAAGACAATTATCTGTAATGCAGCATTTGTGTGCTTGTTTGTATGTTTTTAATTCCCGACTCTGTATGAATACACGAGGAATGTAATGGCATTGATATAGTATTGACGCAAAAAAAAGTACATATTCAGCAAACATGTTTAAACACTCTAGTAATATAGATTATACTCTTCAAAAAGCATTATTCCTCCGCATTTAAAGTTAGCATGTGCTCCACAATAACATCTCGTAACTGCTGATGTATTGGACAAGATTTTGATTACGCAAGTAAATTCGTACAAACTGATGTGAACATTTCACATCATATGGTCTGTGTTAGATAGATCTACATTTTTAATGTCCACCTTCTGTTAATTGTACAAATATTTACATATTTCATAATAAGCCTTTTGTTGGACGAAACAACACAGGTTTGAAGTTCGAAAACTGAAATTCACATGTATACGCATTTCCGTTCTGTATTCTTCACATACGGTCTTATCGCTGCAAGTTTAACGGTAATAGAGTCGTTTCACAAACTCTTTCTGCATTCCAGATACAACGAACGCTGTCTTCTTCTTGGGGGTTTTATTATCTGTCTGCTTGGATATGGGTTTTACCTTCCCTGGGGACATACTTATCCAGGTGTGCAATACGCTGAAATAATCAAAGCAGGTAAAGGACTAGTCTTAGAGCGTATGTAAGTAAACTAATGGATCACTTAATACATATGATGTATGTGTCAATATATGGGAAAATGCTTTAGATGACGTCCACACAACAATGTTGGAGGAAAAACTCTTGCTACAAGATTTGAATATAAATTATTACGCCTTGTA
>JAFMSR010000368.1:0-42500 GCA_022818135.1 Saxidomus purpurata | reverse complement strand
TACAAGAAGAAGTTCTATATTGTAAACAGATTGTATGACCACTGAACATTGCGATTAATGTCTTCTTGGTTATGCGCAGTATGAAAAATATGCTATATTATTTTCAATCGTCATTTCACAAGGCGGATATGACGTTCAAAATTATCAGTTGTAATTTGACCACAAGGCATGTAGTGTTTTTAAGAACAATTTAATTATGATTTTCATTAATATCTTTGTCAACGACTATATTTTTATGATAATGTACTAGTTTAACTAAAGAAATATGTTGTTTTGTCAACATTAGTTAAATATTTATATGACTTTTTTCAGATAACAGTTATCCTTTTACTGTGTGGTGTTGGTTTTCATGCAGCTGATGGTGAGTTTGATTTTAAAACTTGATATGCATTTACGGAGATCCGCAGTATATGAGTTGTCCTACATATTCGGTACTTCCTACGTTTATATGTTAGACGTCTTAATATATTATGGCTAATAAGTAGTAAACCCTATATTTCTTTTAAGGCATATTGTTCATACGGATTTCGGACAGAAATATTAATTTATTTATGTACTGTTGAAATTATTTACAAGCGAAATTCAACGTTGCTTGTGTCAGGTCAATTAAATGCCTTACACAAAACAGAATACTACAGAATACAGCAAATTATAATATACTTCAATCTGCACTACTGATGCGCTCTTCACATTCTTGAAATGACCAAATATCTCGGAAAATATTAGTATTTTCCTTTGAAAATCCGACATAACGCCAAAATTGAACGTATTTATGCATTACTTAATAAAACTTGAACCCTTTTCAAACAATAAGAACGTATAAGTTCTATAGTAATCAAATATGATCGTATAGTCATTAAAGATATGTAAAGTATTACTTAGTACAACAATCAACTTACCGAAATCTCAACCCAATTTCAACCCAAGGTAAGCCTAGCTTAACACTCTTTTGGGGGCTAGGCAAATTTGTAAAATGTGTTTTCGACAGTAAAACGCGAAAACGCGTTTAAGGTCTGCAAAGAGCAAGATGTATTTGTATTTGTTGGCCAATAGTTTACTTCACTTTTCCAACACTGGCCAACATATTTAATACCATTTACTACATAGATATTAACTGTATAACTACAATTACGTTTTTGCTTTAGCAGCAGGAAATACAACATATGTGGTTGCTCTACTGGGACAAGATTTGTACTACGATACAGCCAACCCTGATACTAGTGTTGAATATGAGCTAGTAATCATCAACAGTGCATCAGGAAGCATTTCAGTGCATATACTAGGCAAGTTTGTTGTCTTTTTACTGCTGGAGTCGTATTGACTTGTTGCTTTTCCAGATTACTTGGGAAATTATCATACACCTTTCTGTGCATTCCCGGATTTTATCCAAGCGGGCGCATTCCTGTAAAAAGAATTCAAGTAGCTACTTCTTACAAGAAAAATGCAAATCTTCTAGACAGTTGAAATAAGCCAAATGTTATATCATTGAAAAAACATCGTTAAACATAATGATTCTCGGCCAGCAATCTTGATATTCGACCCCAGAAAGTTGGAGATATACCTCTAGATTGCAAAGGTCCAACTCAGTTAAATCTAATACCAATAGCAGTAGAATATCAGAATATTGCAAGAAAACGATATTTTAATACCAGTTACTCACAAATGGTTGGAACATGATTATACCAAGTGGCGATCCTTTGTAATTACAAATTCTGTCCGAAGATTTTCAGATCTCTAATCAATACACCTAGAATCTAGGATCAACATAGACAAATACTTATCTGGTATGGTTAAAATATACACGTTAGAACTAAATAGACCAAGAAGATTCAACTTTAGACTTACATTAAAGCATTACTAAAGACTAAATTACTTAAGATAAACGACAAGAGGGAAAAATAATTTTAGTATAGTCAAATATCCACATTGAAGTCCCAGGATTAATTTGTTTTTACGAATGTAGTAAAATAGGTCTATGTTCTTTTCAGTCTAAAACAATGCGAACATTATGCCTTTCTTTCGTATTCAAGTCGTTTCTTCATCGGTAAGATATCTTTCTGCGTGAAATTAGTTTAACTCTACTTGAAATTGTGGTCCTGGGACTTTAAGATGACGATTTATCGTGTGTTACATCATATAGATTCAACATTTCACAACGTTATCGTTACCAGAAGTTTGACCGAATACACAGTTTGTCAGGACTCCTGAATAAATATCATACTATTCTGGACATATACGCTTCTAGAAATCACACAACCTAATTTTTAAAAAAAACTGTTGTATCAAACTCAGTAAAATTACAAACCACGAACACTATGATCAAATGGTTCATATGACAATTAACCGTTTTGTAGAGTTAACTTACAGTCATTACATTTTACTTTTTGATGATTAATGTCACAGATGCTATTTTCTTAAATCCTGTAAGTACCGTGCTGGACGAGGGGCGAGATACATTTTTGTCCATTACTTGCTTGCTCAAAAAAGTTTTTACAAATCAAGTACATTGTTAAACAAATGTCTTAAAAAGTTTGTATTTAAGGTATGTATGTCCTTTAACTGTTTTGCCAATCCTATTGTATGTATTTCCTTTTATTTATTGGCGGCGTTATTTCGTTATTGGTATGCGCTATTGTTTACTTTGCACACTTGTCAAAGATCGATGCCTTGATATCTAGTTACTATTAAAGCTTCTATTATGTCATTTTTGGGACGTTGGGCTTATTCTTCTTTTAATAGTTTCTTTCTATGGTGCTTAGTCTGATTACGATTGTGGTTTACTTGTCTTATTTTACATTCATTCTTATATACTCGCTATAGCGCTAGTTGTATACATCTGACACGGATTCATTTTCTTTTCAGGTATTGCTGGCCTCATCGAATCTTTAGATGTCTCGGGTAAAAAAGTACACACACTTGACCAAACGAAAGGTTTAAATGGATCCGAATATAGTAACAAAACGATCATAGTTCATTCGCAAGACGGTTTCTTCACCCTCCAGGTCTTCACAAGGAGACAAGACCACAACTACGTAGAAGGGTTACTCGCTATTCCGATTGAAAGTCTTCAGGGTCCGCATCAACCTTATGTTAATGCAACAGTATATAATTATGTCGTTTCAAGCTTCTGCGATATTGGTGGTTACTGTCAGCTTGCTGTTGCCGCTCTTAACGACAAGACCACTATTTCTATTATACTACCAAAAAATGTTGAAGAAATAGCCCTTTGTAAAGGTAAGGGTTACTTTCGCACTGGCAGAGATAAACAAATTACTCTGAACAAGTACGACGCACTGCAACTTGAGACAACCTACGACTTAACGGGAACAGTTATTTACAGTTTCGAGCCCATTGTTGTTTTTGCCGGTTCCAGAAATGTCACAAACGGAGATGTGGTTGCTCACACCATGGAACAACTGGTTCCATCATCACACTGGGGAACTGAATATATAGTACAAAACCTGGGAAGCAATGGTTATGGTGATATTTTGAAAATCGTCAGTCACTGGAGTAATACAAAGGTAACAATGAAAGGATTTCCGCCATTCATCATGAAAGATCGATTTCAAACTGCTGTCAGAAGATTGGATAAAGGGTTCAGCAGTCATATACAAGCGTCACACCCAATTCAGGTAAACTTTCCCTTGTTATATTCGGTAATCTGGTCATAACGTTTTATTTATAGATTTTCGAGTATACTTTCATGCAGTGAACTTCTTTTATAACGACTTCCTTGTGACCATTTAAATTTGTTATATCCAAAATTTGTTATATCCAAAATTTGTTATATCCTTATAATCATTTCATATTATAAAATAAAGAAAGAAAAAAAACTCGGGCGGAGAAAATTTGTTCTTTTTATCCGGAATTTCGCTACATGCACATGTATCAGTTCGAGGAATACATTTATGTAGCTTGAAATAAAATAATGTATTTTTAATATATCTAAAAACAGCTTTTGATACATTTCTTTCATATAATTTTATATGTTTGTGCAGCTTTAATTATCAATTATTAAATAGTTTTCAAGATTGCTGATAAATTTTTATATACTTTGGTGTAACATTAAACGTTATATACACAGGACCTACAATGATGCTTTTGGTATGACTGTATGTAACTTAAATGATAACCTACAAACATATAAATGTAATTTGAAACAGTTTTAAGTAGCTTAGTGTGAACTTGTTTGACAAAGATTTAGTTTAAAGTTGAACTTAGTATGGTCTTGGTTTTATCTGCCCTTCAGATTCCGTGATGGCAATGGCCTTCCAATTTTACAAGTGGAGTTTAAAATCTATCTGAACCCATTTTTCTTATGTTTTACTTTTACTCTTTCAGCTTTAAAATCATTTTAAATGTTTTCAGCAAACATTCATAAAACTGTTCATTCATACATGCATCAGACTAATAAGGATGAATACATGTACCATGTAGAATTAAAATTAGGTACATGAAAAAAAAAACTACGGTAATGACTGAGTTCAGATCTGGTTATTTTGAAATCAAAATGGGTAAATGATCATCATTCTATGCAATTATATTAAGAATAGTATAAAGACAAAATTAAACAGAATGGAATTGATAAACTTCGCATGTTATTTGATTTTTATCTCCCCGTTTTTATTAAAGGTCCATTACTAACACCAATTCGAATTTTCTTTTAAATCTTGAATTGTAACGGGTGTCTTCTCAGAAGGAAAAATATGACATACTGCATCAATTGTGACCATATTGTGTTGAAAATTTGAGTTTAACAAAAGAATTAATAAACTGTATTTTGCCTTTTCAAAAACGAAAGTAGGATTTCCAGTTTTCAAATATCTTTGTAATTTTCCAGAAGTCTCCCAGAGAGAGGCTGTAAATAGGTTGTACATAAATAAGCATGCTTATTCTTAGTTATAATTGAAGAATTTTACTTTCAATTACGTGCAAAGTATATCTCTGACTGTTAACAACATTCAATAAAGCGAAAGTATGACAAAAAGACCACCCAGGTCAATCTAAGGAAATTCACAAACATTCACATGTTTCTTATGCAGCAGTATTTCAAACAGGGAAATACTCTACGGCTATTGTTAAGTTTTAGAAACCTGATTCAAACTGTGTTTCCCTGTTACAATTCCAGAAATTGTGATTTGGTGTTAGTAATGGACCTTTAAACAATACATGTATTGATCTTTGAAATCATATGTATTATGATCATTTTGGCATGCTCATTAGTCGGTGGATTTTAAAGACTAAATATGTTGTTACTGTAACTGTAAAGTGTATATTGAATACTTAATTACCAAATATATATTAAATTGTTATAATGGTTACTGAGTATTAACAAACTATTTTCTCTGCTATACCGTTTGGTTTAAAGTCTGAATTTTCGAGAGGAGTATGGGTGTTAAATTCCGTATATCATTTTAATTTGACGGTAAACTGCCGTTACTATTTAGATCAAAATAATGCCTCTATGCCACTGTTAGAAACAAAAATACAGCAGCGTTTTTGATGCATCGCATCGAAATTATTCTTGTGATCTATTTTACACACCAGGTTGTTCAGATAACAGGCCTCACCTACGCCACAGAAAATGAAACCTCGACCCTCAGTATGACAGTCGTGCCGTCTGTACAGAATGCTCTTACAGAGCCGGTCAATGTAGCATGTCATGACACAGCTGCTGTTGATGCAACGTTCTACATTGTTGAAGGTAGGAACAGAATATACTATATTTGCGGCTTTCACGTGAAGCGTATATAGAATTGTACTGTGACTAAATATCGAAGTTTGACCGCAAAACTGTTGTAATTTATATGAAATAAAGAAGGCCTTACGACAGTTTTGCGAGCAACCCTTGATATTCTGCTAGTTTTTGCTACTTTTGCATCAGCTTACATTCAAAAGTAGAAAATCCTTGAAGTACTAACTTCATTTTAATTTAATAATATTCTATGTTCAAGATTATTATTTTCATTATGCTACTTCACCTACAGTAGTTTGCAACCTAGTCTTTAAGTGATAAAGTCTGATATGAAACCAAGACGGCACTGCCTTATCTGGGAATTGATAATTTAATTCGTACTGTCACTGTGTGCAATAGACAGGCAAACTCCTATGTACTCGTCAATGGCCAATGGGGACAAATAAATTACCTGGATTGAAAAACAAGGTGACTGAAACTGCATGTAATATGGTCAATATATTTGTCTTTATACATCTAGGTCAGTTTCAAAACTGGCTACCTGTGTCAAAAATTAGGTCATTCGGTCAAATTATAAAAATACGACATTGTCATCATTAAAATTGCTTTAACGCTTTTCTACATAATTTCTTGGTCGTGTTGGGTATTGGGATGTACAGGTTAAAAGCTTGGTCATAAATCAAACAATAACATTGTTTGCACAAAATGGATCACAAGCTTGTAGCCAGTCATCTTAGATATTTGTAATAGTGTTTGCTTGGATGATCATGGTCCAATGGAAACCAAATGCCATCAAGTCAAATAAATAAGTTCATGGTTAGGACTGTAGAGGACACTTTCTTTCTCAGTGCAAGCACGGTCACGTCATGACAAAGTTTGTTTCAAACCAAAGCAGGAATCAACTTGGGTAACTCAAGTGATACGTTGACTGTATAGTTTTTTTCCGTCAAACAGACAGAAATCGTAAGGAGAGATCCATATGTCTTCGGTGATGGCAATTCAATATTAGTGTCAGGTTAAAAGTCTTCCTGAAAAAAATTAAAGGGAAACAGTGTGTCATTTTTACTTGGCCGTTAACTTAGCCTCGTCATTCAAACCCAAAAAACATCTGAGTGCTAGGTAACTTACAGTGGGTATCAAGTTGACCTAAAACATCTGAGTGCTAGGTAACTAACAGTGGGTATCAAGTTGACCTAAAACATCTGAGTGCTAGGTAACATACAGTGGGTATCAAGTTAACCTAAAACATCTGAGTGCTAGGTAACTAACAGTGGGTATCAAGTTGACCTAAAACATCTGAGTGCTAGGTAACTAACAGTGGGTATCAAGTGGACCCTTATTTTGAATTGAGTATGAAATAAAGTAGCTGTAGACCTCGTGTAGGCAATGTTAGTGTATTTGGATAGTACGGTATTATAAACGCCGAGTGGAACGTGTTTTCCTTATTTGCAATCGTTGAGCTATATTTCATATATGTCTCATATTACTAGTACTGTTGTTGAAATTGGTGCCTTAAAACATATTATTCTTTTACTAATTACAAACAATGATTTATCTGATAAATGTGTATTTATTATTTTGTCTTATGTTAGTGTAAGAAACCATTTTACAAACTTGAATATTTAATCAAGAAACATTTCTAAAAATAGCAGATATAGAATATAGCATGTTTGCTTCAGAAAAACTAACTATTGGCGCGGATGTCAATGGACAAACACAATCTAACGGCAGTAAAACTGACATTAAATACAGCAATTACAAGATAGTTGAGATAGAGGACTCGAATACAAAATATACAGTAGATAATTCTGCCGGAAGTCCAGTCAGAGGTGTCATGAAATGTGAAACTGCTACCATGCCAATATCAGTTTTGTATAATGAGGTAAATATTCCCGAAATAAACAATTACATAACAAATACTAATGTTATGTCTATCAAACATGTTTTTTCCGATATTTATTCTTTTAGACGTTCGCAAAAGTCTTCATTCGTGTAAATAAATTTGTGTGCATTTTTTTTTTACTGTGAACTTAAGGACTTAGCATCAATTCAACATCTGTGGCAGTCCCTCTGGGGTTCTTATCTGTAGAAACTTAAACTATATGTCTCTGAATTATAAAAACGTATGTTGGTAGCCAAAGGCTCAGATTTTTGCAAAGAAAGAACAGCCAGAACGTTATATCACAGTTAATGCTTATTTTTGTTTCTTAATACGTGCGCTGAAGATAAACTACCTTACAACCCATTTTGATATATGTTCCAGAACGTGACAGGAACTACACCTATGACTCCATCATACACCGGGGGTATTTGCTATGGTATGTATTTTTCATGTAAAAGAACCTCAGCTGATCCAAGAACTTATCTGATACGTTAAAGCCTCGTGATCACCTTGGAAGTAGAATTACTAGCTTTCATATTACTAAGATAAACGTCTAACTGACGAAATTGACCGTGCATATATTGGCATTCAATGGAAAAAACTTACGACGATGCCAGAGTTTCCCAACAAAACAAATCAATCATGTGTTACAGAAGTTTGTCAACATGCATTATGGACACAATATTTTAATTTAAAAGGAAATCAAATTTCATTCAACACCAAACATGACACTTATTGACTCTACTTTTTATTTCAAAATGTTAAAATGAATTGTATTTTTTTTATTTAGAGGGAGGAAAGGCATCGACCACGTTTAACGTTATATCAGAAACTGCAACCCCGTCTACATTGGACCTGCAAGCATATCCGGAACATGTTTTAGAACTAAGAGTCCGTGCTTGCGGAGAGGCTGTGCTACAGTTTATTGTAAACGATGGTGACATGCAAAACTCCTTATTCTTGACTGTAACTCATAAGCAAGTCATTGTCAAAAAATGTATTCCTGACTGCGAAACGGTACCAGTGGCTGTTGTCGGAGATACAGTGTAAGTTCAATTGGATGTCAAATAAAAGTACTTTTGTTGCCAAAAAATTGTACTGTATCGAGATGAAATTCTTCTTTTAGCGAAAGCTTTTATTATAGCAGCCATCACCAAAATAAGAAAGAGAAAATGTCATGGCCATAACCAGGATACATGATGATAAAAATAAGTACATGATTGTATAAAGTTTGCATAAGTACAGGGTGGTAGAGGTTTTGTACAGCGTGTTTTTGTATGAATTTCAAATTATGTGTTAAATATAATTTGAACGTTTACTGCAATCTTTATTATGTATTACGTTTTTTTTTTTTGTTTTTTTTTTTACAATAGTGCACTAGGTGCTTCACGGTGTGTTGAAATTGTTATCATATGTTTAAACATATGCTGCGGAGCACTACGCAACAGTCAGCCTGGTTAGCTCAATCGGTAGAGCACGAGACTTGTAATCTCGGGGTAACGGGTTCGATTCCCGGGGCTGACAAATTAAACTTGATTACTAGCAGTCTTTCGGATGAGACTAAAACCGAGGTCCCATGTATGGGTGTTATACACCTGGCATGTATACTTCTTCTGGGGGCGTTGGTCATATGGGAAACCGGTACCAACGATAAAGCCCTAATATACGATATACACTACGCAACACTATGTTAAAACGTTTGTTACCGTGAATATCTCACGAACAATTTAAACATTTCTAAATTTCTCAAATAGTTGTACAGACCTATGTTAATTTTCTCATTATAGAACGTTAGAGTAATTACTCGTTTTGTGTTAAAACTTTATTTAACGTGTCTTCAAACGTTTGATTAAATTCTCATATGTGTTTGTATCTTAAAGTTTATTTCTCATACTGTATTCAAACGTATGTTAAATTTTACATTATGTTTTAAACGCTTGATTATGTTCTCATTCTACATTCAAAATTTCGTTTTAAATCTGAATATGTGTTTGTTGGATCTCTCATTTTGTGTTCAAGCTTCCATATTGATGCAAGCACGGAGTGGGATTGTGAGGCTGATATGGCGTTCGTCTGGTTCCTGCAAAAGACTGAGGGCGGTAAAAAATACTTTTGTTTCGGCATTGGAAAGTATGATGAGTCAGTCTGCGCAGGCGCAGAAGGAGATCAATATTTTGAAGTTACTAGTGCATTCAAAATGGTCAAGATGATGGGCGTGACGTCTGATGCTGGATTTACATGGGGTATCTAGTTTAAACCTTACCATATAGATGAAGAGTATCAAAACTGATCAGTATCATCTTCAAAGTTTTTTGAGAAAGTGTTGAGCCGCAATATACATGTACTTATGAAACAAAAATTACATCTTTAGTTAAAAATTATTATAAAAAGGAATGAAATAATTTTAATATTTTTAAATGATGCGGAAAAAAAAAGTTGCATATTCGGTATGTTGTCAGAAAATGTTTTTAATTTTATGCATTGTGATCATTTGCAACTAAGAATTTGATAAAACACATATGTAAACGATGGTGTGTTTACTATTTTACTGATTTACACTTCCGTAGCATTAATAATGTCCGTGTTTGAATTTCAACGGTTAATATATATGTTCCAAATATTTGCTGATGGGCAAAATTTTTCAAAAGCAACACCATAAATTATGTGAGATATTAATGATGATATTCTAAGAAGGCAACTAGATGGTTTTCTGTTTACAGATTTTATCCATGTTGGCGGCTGTGATCTGTATGAATCGGGTAAGTAAAATTCACATAAAAAGGAACTTCCAAAATGAGAAATGAGAGTTTTAAAGTATTGTTTAATAAATTTCGTTTATCTCTCAACATGTTTTCAACCAACGGAAGTGGTTTTAGCATGGCGCTTCCAATTCCAAGAATATAAATCTTAGAGGTACTCGGCATGCGCGCCTTTGTAGTGGTAAGGCGGGCCCAAACTACATTCATTGATTGAAAATATGGTGAGAGATATACCGTGTCAATTAATATACATCGCTTTAAAAATCTAATTTTCATTGGATCGTTTTCATTTAAGATTATTTTTCTACCTGAAAAATTCAAAGTGATTTTTGTATTTTTAAGAAACGCACGCTTTTGAAACAGTATTGCGCGAATGGGTATTTTTGTGCCCCTCTTTGCGCAAGCACGCGTCTCCCTCTGCTCAAAACAGTGATGAGAATGTAACAGGAAAAAGAAAATCAACGAAACTTCACTGAAAATAGGTATATGTTCCTGAAAAATGAATACTGTACGGAACAGTACCGTCGGTGATGTTTTTGCAATGTCTGTTCCGGCTGTTTTCAAATTATCGGTCACCGTAGACGAGATTAGGGAAAGTGTTTTTGCATCAATTACATGAAAGAAACAATACTGTAACAGTTTTACTGTCTAAATCAATGCTTTATTTACTACGTGAGGCCGATGAACATTCATACGTGTTCATAAATCAATCCTTTATATATAAAAGTCAAAAAGAAAGTGAAGGCAGCTGGAAAATGCGTCTAAATCTTTTTAAAACCGTGCTGTCGTTTTTATTGTGGAACAGGAAACGTCTTTGCCTTGAGTCACGCATGCGATCTTCAAGCACAGGTAACCTCTATGCGCATGCATCTATAACAGTTATATATAACATATATAATTAATATTTATTTATATAACATATCTATAACATCTTTACGTCGTCCTTTCGTAATGACACAACTTTAACATACAATTAAACATTTTACCATTATGTTTTGTCTCTTTTAATATATAAGTGGCGTGCTCAAAATATTATAAACCTAAAATAACATTAAGAATATCCTGAACTATGTGAGCTTAACTTATGAATGTAAATGAATTGGATGGATCAACATGTGTTCCAAATTTTTGCTCGACTTTTCGAAGAATAATCATGGTTGCTCTATTGGCCCCGGCGTCGGCGCCGGTGTAGACATCGGCGTTCTTGAATAAAGCTTTACTCTTTAGTTGCGTTTTCTTGATATATCTCTGTGGCTGTATATCCAATGTTAATGAAACTTGAGACAGGATCAAAAGATAATACATGAATATCATACGGAGATGTCATATATGGGCGTCGGACCCAGTTCCTTCAAGGTAAAAGTCACCCCGAGTGTCTTACAGGCAAAAACCAGTCATACAAGACTCCTCAAATTCCTTTCGAACGTTCTATTACGTAAATTTAATTAGCATAAACGACATACATTTAACGTCAAGAGCGTCCCGAGATGCTTGGGATCTGGTCATCTGTACTCCGCCCCGAAAAAGCCGACCGTTCATCGAAGTTGCCTGAAATACATCATCACAAATACATCATCACTAATACGTCATCACAAATGCATCACGTCAATGTTTTATAGATGTGCGCCGAACTTGCAATAATTAAACATTTACAAAAAGGACTTGAATCTCTAATTATTTAGCTGACAGACATTTGTTATGATATATCCGAGGCAACTGAGGTGTTATACAGAATTGCATGTTTATTTAGAAATAACTGAAAGATGAATTCATTTAAACGGATTCAAAAGCGATAGTGATATTGAAACTACTTTAAGATAAATTCGTGATGCCAAGAGGTTATCTGTGTCTCATGTTGGGATACGGCGCGTGCTTGAAATATTTGCCCGCTCCCTACATTACGACATTTATTCAGACAAGAACTACATTTTGTGTAAACTTTTGCACTTTTCGCACATTTTCTAACATAATATTGCTTTTTTGGGTACAGACTAATATTAAGCAATAACATTAAAACACATTACAGCTGTACTCCATAACAATAGACACTGTTTTAGCTAATTTACAAGATCAGGCAATTATGTGTTAAAAAAGGATAGTGCAAATAAATTTCTAATCACCTCTAATGTTCCGTGAAACAGGTATTTGTCCCACCTTTACTATGAATACTTAAGTAAACTATATGTCACCTCGTGTCACTGTTTGTAGCACAGAGAAACGCTTGCTTGCGCAAAGAAGCTACAAAAATAGCGGTTTGCGCAGAGGTGTCAGATTCAAATATGCACCGTGTGTCAAGGGGCATCACAAACACTTGACATAAAATATGTCACTAAGAACAAGATAAGCAAAAATAATTTTGACTCGAGGGTTCTTGTTTTCACTTATGGAACCTATCCGTATTTTGAAAACTTAGGTTCGGGAATCCGTAATCAAACATCGTATTAAAAGTATTGCGTAATATATAAATTTTCCCTTGCTTATGGTAAGTGATTGTACCTTTGCGACCTGTGTAGATCTTTATTTCGCTACCCATTCATTCAGTAACATTTCACTCAGCAACCCTTTGGACAGCTAATGGAACCATCTAAATAAAATTGATAGGTGATATTGAGCTGGGTAAGTATTCATGAGTACAATGATTCTTTTCAGACTGGCGATGTTTTGACAGATGGACAAATTGTTCAATGTATGGCACAGATATTTGTTATGACGACCAGTACAACAGTTTCGCCAAATCAATGTGTGCCAAGTTCTGTGGAAAATGTAAGACAATTTCAACATTGAACGCATGGTGTTAAATCGATGATGATATTAACGAAATCAAAAGTAAATCAGTTTTGAGTTAAGTAAATAAGGTAGTGCAAAAAGCCAAAACTTGAAAAAATAATTATTAATTTCCTGCATGCGATTTTAGCTACCGCATAGATGGTTACAAAGTGCTATCAGCCCTAAAATTTCTGATGTTTATGTACTTGCCGACTGAAAATATAAAAATCATAAGAATTAGATAAAACATAAGATCATAGACACATCTAGCTAAAATGGGCTTGTGGTTAAAACTTTCGACTTTTTGTTTTTATTACATCAATTTTTCCCGTTTAGTAATAGTTGGTGTCAAAAATATGCTAATAAGAAGGATAATTAAAATATAATATCGTGTGCAAAGGACAGAGTAATAAACTTCTAAATGTTAAAGCATATATATCCTACGTCATCAATGTCGTTGATGATGACAACAAGACACCAAATAGCCTAAGGCAGCTAATAGATATCGCCATTAACGTTAATCTTTCAGAATTATTCTGATGAATATATGTGCCGATTCGTCTTAATTCCTTCACACAATTAAAAAATACATCTAGCAAAGACGACGCCGTGGCAAAAATCAGTTTGTCACCCCAAGTATAATAGTATAACATCATATTAAAATGTAATTTTATCTAAAATTGTCTTCACTTGTCCTATAAATAACTATCCTTTCTTGTTCTCTCCTATCTCATCCTGTGCTATCCTTTTCTATCATTTCTATTGCATAACCTATCTCTAATAATAATACAATAAGTAATTAAACAACATCGCCCACTTAATTAATTAAAAAGTCAGTCCTAATAAATGTACTAGTATAGAGCGAGCACATTCTAAGTGATAATACCCCTTTCCTTCTTAATACAAAAATAAGGGATTTGTTTTTTTATTTGTAAAACATTACATAAAGTTACAGGTTTTACTGACAGCTGTTTGCAGAAAGTTTATTTCAAAGCCAACTTTAATAGATGGCGCCAAACTAAAAACTTGTAAAATTTTTGTTTTACCGCTTAATAACCTAATGTGCTGTCTCTAGTTGGTGGGCTGAACTATCATACCATTACGTCTGGTGATGATGCTGCAGTAAACAATGTATTACACAAATTAAATTGATGAAGGTAAAAGCTACCGGATTTATCAAGTACTAAGTTCATGATGCTCGATTACAATAAGCCCAAGCACAAATATGTATCACATGTCTCAATAAATCCGGACATAGGGACATATTCAAAACAGATGAAAGTATTTCTATATTCAAGATTCAAAATGAATTTATCTGGTAGTCTTAATATATTTGATAAATCTTAAAGTGTGCAATATGATAATAGGTTCACAGAATCCAATGAGGCAAATCAGGTTTTGCTAATAGCTCAGGGGAACGTTTTTCAATATCCATAACGGCTAATGAAAAGTATGTCCTTCTCCTTTCCTGTTTTGTCTCATCCAATACCATTTAATTCTATCTCGTTTGCCATAGTCCATCCAATCATAGCCTCTTTCTTCGTTTAATATGATGTCATTCAAGAACAGTAACCGTTTAAATAACATATACCACATTTCAAGTACGGAATTTCTTCTTCATCCTACAAAAATCAATTTTACATGTCATTACAGGTTTTGCTGACAGCTATGGCAGAAAGTTTATTTTAAAACTGCCCTTCATAGAAAATAATAATGGAGAATGGTGTAAGATACTTGTTTCGCCGCTTAACAAGCAGACTAATGTTGCAATCTACCTGACCAACCCTATAGCACCGGAAAAGGTTGTTCACGGGACACTTCATGATAACGGAGAAAGATACTATGATTGTACTATTGCACTGTACCTAGCTGGTGGACTGACCTATCATACCATTCTATCTGATGATGATGTTGCAGTCGTTGTAATATACAAATTTATTGATGAAATTAAAAGCTACCGGGTTTATCCAGTTGATACATTTGATACTGAATACATGATGCTCGATTACAATGACCAAGTGCAGAAAGAATGTACCTTTGTGACCGAGCACGAAACTGTCAAATATGTACCATATATCTCAATAAGTATGGACTTAGGGACAGATTCAAAATTGGAAAGTCGAACTATTTTTTCAAGACTGAAACCAACGATTAAAAATGAGTTTTCTGGAAGCCTGGTTATATTTGATAAACCCTCGGCTGTGTTCTGTGGCGATAAGTTCACGGCAGCCAGTGATGCAAATTATTTCCATCAACCTTTGCCAATGAATATTTGGTCGACAGAGTACGTGATTCCAGCTTTTGACATAGATGCAATCAACCGTCCATTTGACGCAAAACTTCTGTTCGTGTCAAATGCTGACAACACTATTGTCAATATAACCGGAGGGTTTGACGCTGTCCACGCCATTTACAATAGAGGAGATATGGTCACTCAGGATATCGATGCCGGAGCTGCATACAAGGTCACTGCTTCTCAGAAAATTGGATTAGCCATGTACGTTTATGATCCGAGTGACGAAACGAAGTCCTCGTTCCATCTGTTACCGCCATCTCAAAACTTACATGACACTGTCGTTACATCGGTTCCAAACACAATACTAGAAGCTGGAGGGTATGATATAAAAACATACTTTGTCGATCAAAGTCTCAATACGGCAACAGAGTCGAAAGCTGCAGACTACAATGATGATTTTTATCGTCATGTACGTCTAAACGAAGCCGTATTTGGAATGACTGTAGTAAAGTCTGGAAATGAAAACTGGTTCGTGGTTCCAGGAAATATAAAAAGCAAAGTGCAACATATGGTAAGCAAACTAAACGTCGCTAATAATAAAATACAACATTTACTAGAGATTTGATATTTGTGCAAGTCGCGTGTTACATGGTATAATATATTATACTATATTACGTAACTGTAATTGTATATGTAATAGCTTTGAATAAGAGATTATCGTATTAAAATGTGGTAATTAAATCCAAACTCTTTATACTTACAGAAACTGAACATATGCAACATATCAATTCAAGTAGAAGGTGATAACAGTGACAATGAATGTGACGGCCTGTCGGACGAAGACGTATGTTTTAATAAATATGGCGTCTACAGAGAAGGTGAGGAAAGTACTTTTTCTAACTGATTATATAAAAAGATTAAGTAAAACAAATGAGGTATTTTGATTCAGCTTGTGTTGGTAGCAAGTTATTCTGTCTTTGCAACCAGTGCGGATCATGACCACCCTACATATCCGTGCACATTGGACATGATCGGCACCGACCGTTGTTCAGTCAAAAAATGTCAACTTTAAAAGAAAAAAAACAACCCGAATTGACAGATAGGCAGCTTCATTTTAGAAATTTATCAAATACTTACAACAATTAATCGCTGGATTTTCACACAGTGCTCAAATAAGTCAAGTGATTGCGTTCAAGAGCTGTTTTCTACAATGAACAGTTCTGATTCGCCCTTGAATGAATCGTTCCAGTCGGGGGTTGAGGCGAGATGACTTATAGTTTCTGTCATGAGCACGAGGTTCAGATCGAAATATCCATTACCGAGGGTAACTGTTTTGGTGGGAACGAGGCTCTGCCGAGTTCCCGCAAAACAGTTACTCGAGGTGACGGATATTTCCATCTGAGCCAAATGCCTCATGATGGAAACTCTTTCTTGCATACCGTCTTGTACTTTAAAGTAGATTTCTAAATGCAAACTTATTAGACTGATGAATTATCATAAAAACAAACGATATTCCGACGTTGTGTTTAGGAAAGTGACGTCACAATGTTTATAACGTCACGTCATGAGTAATTCACGATAGTCGTCTGGCATAGGAGAGGTGCCAGACCGGTTTTTCCGGCATGGGCAAAATTACCGGAAATGCCGATCCGATATGCAAAAAAACGTATTTATGGATTAAATAGTGAAATGGCGAAACTGCAAGTCTACGATCTTTTATTGTTAAAGCTACCAGGATCCTGCAAATGTAGTGTACGTATACAGATATCACGGTTTACCGGTGTACTAACTATTTGTTCTTCAAAGTTTTGAACAGGAATTAAATAAATAGTTTAACTTTAATTAATCTTTAACCTCTCACATTCATTGATTGTTATTATCTCAAAAAAAATCTAAGACCTACTCACATTAGAATGCTAATGACCTAATTCCAACAACCAACATGTCCGCCATATTTGTTTTGCTTGTCACGTTTTACCGGTGTAGACATAAATTATTACCTTTCGAAATACTACTGGGTTAAACTTCTTACTAAAAGTGAATACATAGCAAACAACAAACACACTGCTTTGAATTTACAGAAGGCTGAGTTTATTTCAACCTGAAAGGTAAGTATATTTTATATGATGTAAAATGTATTGATGGAAAAGTTAATAAATTATTTGGAATACATTTTTGTACTTTTATTTTATTAACAAATGACCTTGCCATGTGTGTCAGTAACATCATTATAACAGTTACTTGTCACAGTGAGGACAAAGGAAGGTGTCTCCTCTCCTCATGCATCTGACCTTTGAACAATATTTCAGATGTGTCCAATGGTCACAGACATCACACTGTGCCCACATAATAATTTCTAAAGTGTACTCCAGGTTGAACGCATCTGGCCTTGCCTTTTTACAAACACAGCAAAGGTCCTCCTCGTTGACTTCCTCTTCCGACACCTCTGACTCGGTATCACTAATTAAATTGTTATAAATACCTGATGTACAAGGTACTGGTGACAGTGGTTCTGACCGTACAGTGGTTTTTTCTTTGGTTTAGATTTTGGGCAGACCTTTTGACTAGGGACAGACTTCAGTTGGTCAGGAGCTGATTTCAGAAGTTTTACCTTTGATGGTGACCTAATATCTCCTGTTATAGTTGGGGGAGCTTTTCTTTTTGTTGTTACACTGGGCACTTCAATTATTTTCTTAAGGTCAAGGAAGGTGCTGGTCTCATTCTTCTTACCATTGTTGTCACCACCATTGTATATTGTTGCTGGAGCTGTTTTATAGACATCTATTTCCATCCTGTTCAGTGGATAAATACCTGTCTTTCTGAATGATGATATCAAGTTCTCAGCTGTCACACCCTTGTTGTATGCCTTTCCAGCCACTTCAGCAATGTTGTACCTGCAATGAGGAGACATTTTACGAATAAGTATCACATATCTGTCACAATTGATAACATAATTATGTGCGTAACAAGATCATAGCTGAAGCAGTTTACCAGACTAGATCTTTAGCTATCTTTAAGACATGAAGTCATAAATGAAAATTTAAGTATTAAATAAAGAAGATACCTGGTCACTTGCATCCCTGGATTTCTCCGCATGTATGCCTGACATTCTCTGTAATAAGCGTTTTTGAGAGGACCAAAAACGCCTACATCCAGTGGCTGAGTTATGTGTGAAGTATGAGGAGGCAGAACAAAGAATACAACATTATTAGCAGCTCCCCAGCTAGACAAAGTCAGGTTTACATGTGATGTGTGTCCATCAAACAGTACAAGGACTGCATGGTCACAAGTGGGCACATACTTCTTGAAATGATCATTTAAGAAGTCAAGAAAGACGGCTGAGTTTGACCAGCCTGTCTCTGACATGGTGCCAGATGAACCTGGAGAAGAGCCATCTAATAAGTCGTCTCGCCATCTCTTGCCCGGAAATACAAAGTAGGGGTGTATTCTTGTTCCTGTAGCACTACCTGAAAATTGGTTTAGTGTTCCAATTTACTTTATAAACAGTTTAAAATCATATTGTATTTAACAGTTAACATCATTATAACCTTAAGTTTAAACAGAGACTGATTTTTTTTATAAAGATTTTTTATAAAGTTTTCTATATCGGAGACACGTTTGTAAAGCTAGTCTTATGTACATTTTTTAAGTAATACAGACATCTTTTTAAGATACCTGCTGCAATGACTGTAACATTCTTTCCTCTGTTTGAAGTGACTGCCTGTGGTGTTTGCCCCTTGACACATACAACATGGTGAGGATTATGTTCCATCATTAAACCAGTTTCATCAATGTCCCATATATACTCTGGATGATCTTTAATGTCATACTTCTTCATCACGCTTTCTAGTTCATTAAAGTAAGTATCCAATACTTCCTTAGACGTACACCTTGCTCGAACCAATGATAATTTCTGTGGCTTTGATAAGGAAACTTCTGAGTTTCGGTGTTTGAAGCCAGTAAACCAGGAATGTGTTAACTGGGGATCAGAAGGTGTTCTACTGCCAAGAGACAAAGAAAAGTCTGAGGCCAAATTCAAAAACTCTCGCCTACCATACCCATATCCTATGCTTGTCATATAAGATACGTGATCCACCAGCTGCCTTTCCTGTTCACGGGTGAAAACTGTCTTTGCCCCCGACATTGGTAAGTTCTCTTTGCATTCAACTGCAGGCTGTAACCCAAGGGTCCTGTCTCTAAGAGTGCTCTCTGGGACACCATAGATGCGGGCAGCCCTGTACACTGACACACCTTTGTCAATGACATCTCTGTATGCCCTCCAAAGAAGATCAGGGTTATAGAGTCTTTTCTGTGGTTTTTTATGACCAATGGTTGGAAGCTGAAAAAAAAAAAGAAAAAAGAAAAAGAAATCAAATATTGGTCGAAAGTTTAGCTCAGTACCGGAAAAAAATTGACATGGGATGACCTATGACGTCACTATTTATTTACATGAACGCTGAGCACTTTGTCTCCTTTTGAGTTTTGGACATTTTTCAACAACATCGGCTGTATTGTGTCAGATTATGAATTACTTTAGTTGTAATTAGTCTTGTTTGAATGAAAAATATAGAAAAGGAAGTGAACTTATCCTCAGAAAGGACATTTTTTTCACTTTTTTTACGATGACAGGTGGCGGGAGCAAATGTCAACAAAATGAACCGGAAGTGATACGGTGCGCGCGAGTATTTCGGATACTTCTGATTGCACCGATGAAACGTTAACACCGGTAAAACGTGATCAAGGGATACATCGTGGGTATATATTAAAACGCTTCACTGAAGTTCAACCTTGTTTCAAGGGCTATCTGTATTCGTCTTTTTCGCACAAATCACTTTTCAAACGAACGCGATACGGAAGATTGAAAATGCTTAAATAATGCCGCACAAGATTTTGTATAAATATAGTGAGTTATGTGTTAATGCATATGAACTTTAATAAATTTCCATGGTTACAGTATTTGAATGTGATAAATCTGTTACAACTGGTAAGTCGTCTTGGAAGACCAAAGAAATTGGTATATCAGAAGGCAGTGTACAAACAACTTTATAAAGCATTTGCACTAAAGAAAAATTGCGTAAGCTGGTTACAGATACAGTGACAACTGAGAACGCAAGAACCAACGCTTACAATGTGTACGGGTACTTCTGACAAAAAATGTGACGTTTTAGTTACTTATAATTTGCGAACAGGGGATGAAACAAGGGTATATATGTTTCAACTACAGAAGATGCTGATAACAAACACTGGAAACGGAAGTTTAATTGCTCACATGTATGACAGACTCTTTTCGTAACAACGCTGTGCCCCATAGGTGTAATGATGTTACGACATTCTTTGAGTCTGAAAGTGTTCATTTAAAAAAATGACACTTCGTACTCCCCAAGCCTATTTACCTTTTAAACACTTAAGCTAAAAAAATGCGTTCTCGGCATAAATATTAGCCCAAAGGTTATGTTGGCAGTGCCGTTCGGTAGTTCCTCAAGCAGATACCAAAAGACTATCTAGCAGAATTTCATGGCTGCATTTTGTTCTGTAAAAGGACAATCCTTTGAAAGTCTATAATAACAATACTTTGAAAGTCTATAATAACAATACTTTGAAAGTCTATAATAACAATACTTTTAAAGAAAACGCTACACTTTAGAAATTCAACCCCAGTGACTGACTTAGTGTTAAAGCTGTCTCTTTTCGTCGTTCCCTTTATTAAAAACTTGCAATTTTCATAAAACGGTGCAGAATGACATTTGCTACATAATGACTCTTGTGATAAGCTTGTATTTTGAGTTTTAATGTTTGATATAACTGTTTACAGACAGAGATCTTGACGGAGGCTTCGGGGAGGATTGCAGTGAGACATTCACTGGTGAGTACTGTTGGCGAAATACCAGCAAGTTTTTATGCTCTGTTGAATTTTGTTTTCTGTCGCCATTTAAAATGGGATACAGTTACTGTGGAAATCAATGCTCTGTTGAAATTTGTTTTCTGTCGCCATTTAAAATGGGAAACAATTACTGTGGAAATCAATGCTCTGTTGAAATTTGTTTTCTGTCGCCATTTAAAATGGGAAACAATTACTGTGGAAATTAAATGGGAAAAGTTCATAATTGCTCGCGTTTAAAACTTTAAGAAAGATATTTTATGGGTATTCGGGTGTAAAGAGATACATTCAAGTTTCTGATAAATGTTTGATGAAATATATAATTGTATTTTCAAACAGCAAAGTGTAGTTGTTTTGTTTTATTTGTAACTGTAAAATATTTTTTAAGTATTCATGAACAATGAATATTACACAAAATGTACTAACCAATTTTGTTTTCTGATTTAAAAAAGAACCAGTTGTGGTTTCGAAACCAATAGAACCTATGTGCCTGGAGATAAATAAACCTGCTGATCAGTGCTGGACTGTTTGTTCATGCAAATGTTCCTGGGTTGAGAAGTATGAGGCACAGAAAAATCTGACCCAAGAAGAGCTGGTAGAGGCTCAACAGGGGGATATTCAGGAAATACAAAATGCGCTGCATGTATGTATAGAGTACATATTATTCATTAGAATGTTAAATTATTATGATCTTTCTCGATATTGTTTAGATATGCCTCTAAAAAAACCTCCATGTATAAATTTCCATCTATGGATGACCGATGGGCCATGCTATATATAAACCTTTTTCAGCTAACATACATGTCAACAGTAGAATACATTTTATACCGACACTTCTGTCGACGAAGAATGCAAAGCAAACTATCTAATGCATTCTTACGTACAGATGACAACTGAAAAACTGCGTTTGGTAAGTGTTTAGTAAGGACATCACTTATCTGTACACATGTAACATTTCCCCCCCTTTGTAATTTTAGATTGACACAGAATCACTTCCAGCTACGACTGCACAGAAGGTAAGCGCAGATGATAAACGCCAAAGCGCGGCCAGTATTGGTTACTTTGGCCTAGCTTTGTTTGGTCTGGTTTTCGGTACGATTTTTATCATGGACATGTCATCACTTTTCCGAGACTTGTGCATACTACTGGCCAACTTACGGGAGGGATTCGACCGACTTACAGGCTGCTTTAAAAGAAGGAACGGTTGAATAAAGTTGACACAATGAACAAATTCAGAAAAAAAACTCATGAATTTTCTTTTATCGTCGCACAGAAGATCAATACCACCGACATGCCTTGCTTAATAACGAAAGTGCCATATTAACAAATATTTTAACTTCTTTGTTATATACATGTTGATTTTTCGATTGATAGCTTTAAAAGTCTTTCTAAATGAAAACCACGTATCTGAGAAGAAGGTGATATCTTACAGTAGTAACATTATCGTGCGTTGGAACAAAATTGTATTTGTAAATAAGAAAGAAGTACAGTGCATTTTAAAAATATATATTATAGATGTGTTAATTGTTATCTATTTGAAAATTAAGCAGTAGTATCGAGTTTGTTTGTTTTACAAAGGCCAGAATTGTAAATATTTTCATCGAAATTCAACATATGTAGATTGTATGTATACACTGTGTTTCAGTAACGCCTATACAATATGTCTGTGATACTGCATTCCTTAATCTACGCTTTGAATCTTAAAAAGCGAACAAAATAGAGATTCATCTTGTCTCTGTTTGTACATTTTGTAACAGTTGTTGTTGCATTACATGTAATCGTGTGTTAGATATTTACTATTTCTTTCTGTTATTGAAATAGTTATAAAACTTCTTTAAAATGATATTCTCGTTCAAAGTGACCATCACACTTTTAAGAAAAACTTATCATTGATTTCAATCTAACACCAAATGTGTTATATATTTTGGTTCGTTCTAACTGAAAGTAGTGAAAGTCTCAATATCCCATTAAAAAATTACAAAACATTCCAAACATATTCGTCGGTATGTCTTGAGTTTTATTTGTTAATAACAGATATTAATATGTGGTTTCTATGTATAGATCTATATTTTTATAAATTGACGTTTAGTTTGTGTAAGCATTTGACAAGTCATTTCTATTGTGTTTTTAAGTTTGTGGGAATGTTTGACATTTTTATGTACAAAATATATAAATCAACTGACAACAAAATGCATTCAAATTGTTATGAGAATTAAGTTTAAATGATCATTTGTAAAACTTTTATCTACTGTTGTTTTTCCTCTTAATATCGCTTGTATAATCGTTGCGTAACCATGGTTACATATGTCCCGTTTCATTATCGTTTTAAATTATTCCGTATTTAGATTGTTATGCTAGATCTATTTACATTATTGTCGTTTTTTGAAAAACTATTTTTGTTGTTGTTGCAAATTTCACATTTGAGTGACAAATTTAAAAACTGTTATATGTATTTTTTTTGCACAAAATTTTACAGCACTCACGTGTCTATGGTCGTTCAAAAAAAAAGGCATGAACTCTTTTCAAATTTACGTTAATATCGTTTAAAATCTATTTTGCTTGGAAATTGTTATAGAATTCACATTTATGTGACCGTTTATACTTTGGAAATTGTTATAGAATTCACGCTGTGATCATTAGGACGTTGTTATGTACGGAAATTGTTAGACAATTAAAGTGTGTGTGATTGTTTTAAAACCCTGTTATGCATCGATATTTTTTTAATGCACGCTTATACGATTGTTTATAAACTTAATTGCACGGAAATTGTAGCGAAATTCACGCTTATGTGGGACATACATGATGATAAACGCTTAAGAACTTTTAAGTTATCAGATAAGAAGGAAAGTGATACGCTACAATTCATTAATACATCGAGTTATTGGGACATGCCACAGAGAGGAAGCGGGGGGGGAGGGGGGACTATATGTATAGGAAACAGATGAGATTTTGGTCAGACAGCACGGTTGCAGGCGAGTCATGATCTGTACTGCTCAGAGGGAAAATCATTTGTCGCAAGAAGATTGGAAACACGAGATTCAAACATATTTGATGGCGTATCGGTCGCCAAGTAGGGTAAACGTTAAAGAGATATGTGAGCTTCATCGCATGTAATGCCTGTCAACACTATATAGCTTGTACTAACAAAGCGATATTTCCACACCAGTGAACTTATTCAGGCATATTATTAAAAAATGCCCTCGCAAAATTATAAGAACGTCTGAGTTCTGTGTTTTTCATATATATACCTATAACATATCCGAGAAGTTCAGGTATTTTTGTTGCGTGATGCCCTTTAGGCAATCATGTTTTTTTTTAGATATTACAAAATTATTATCACGAACTTAATTGTTGGTGAAAAAAGCATAAGTTTTGAAATCAGTTCCAAATTTATATTATAAGATATACACGAAAATATACAATGTATAATCCTTTAAAAGCAATGGCACTCTGTAGCATATACAACTAACTGTCCGCATAAAAAACTACAACGTATTTTTAAAACAACGGAAGTGATTAGAGTCTTGCTGTTTCTTCGTTAAGCGAGCGCGTGCCGGGAACATGTTACACGGAGGTACCTCGCATGGGCGCCTATTTCTAACGTCATTATTGTTTATTAGACGATAACAACGCTGAAAAGGTTGTTATTTCGATTCTAACATGACCAGATGTTACAAATGGTGAATAAATGCAAAGCTTTATTTTCTACGCGAACGCTCATTTAACGTCATGCGGCGCAATATGACGTCATGTTTACAGCATATCGGTTCCCGCGTTGCTATATGGCATCCTCGGTAACCCAGGCTATTCATTACCAATTGTACTGGAATATTATTCCAAATGTACACTGCTGAATATGAAAAAGATGTTTTAAAAATATTTGTTTTATATTTCGGTACAGATAAATTACTGTATTCAATAGATCTAAGATTGTAGGTTTCATTGCAAGAAAATGTTAACATGTCACTTATATATTTTGGCACTAGTTTATTTGTAGCCTTATAAACAATTAGTGCAATGTGATAATTAATGAATGATAGAACATTAATTTCATTTCATCAGAAAGATAATAGTTAATTCTTCTAAAGAGAGCATTTTTTGAATTTATTTTAGCAAGTACTCTATTCACTTGTTCTTTCCATGACAGTGTGTTATCTACATAAACACCAAGGACTTTTTGTACACCAACATTTTCAATAAGTGTTTTTTCAATTGTAAGATGTAGTTTAAAGTCTTGCTGTTGCAGCATCTTTTGTTTGAAACAAGATGAAATGATCAGACATTTTCTTGAAGAGTATTTTGAAATTCTGATATAACATAACCATGTGCCCAGAGTACTCATGTACAAATTGTAAGTTTTTATTTTGCTTTTGTTTTGTTTGTGTAACACCTTTCTGACACAGGTACATTGCATTTAAATGTATTTAATGATTCTGTAGCATATGCATCAGAAAAAATGTAAATAAACACAAATGTACACCTTACCACAGTGTCAGTTCATTGTTTTTGCTGCGTGATGGTGATGACGACATACGGTTAGTTACATGCTGATCCAAGAGGTTTCATTTATCAAGTTTATGTGCTGGATCATCATCATAAGGGCAAAGTTGCATCTGTCAAATGGCATGAAGCTGGAAAATGGTAAAAGTAGCAATGGTTAAAATAAAGCGGAATGTTTCAAACACCTTTCCAAAGAAAAGGCTGGTTATATCAAAGCTCCGAGAGAGCTGGCTAGGCGAATGATTGAAACAGAAAGGAATGTAGATAAGATGTAACAAACAAAAATATTTGTTAAATACATTATACATTGTATTCTCTTTAATGACACACGGGCCACAGATCTACCGGCTGCGATACTAGTTTTATCAAAAACCTGTGTCAAACAACAATGATCATATTCATGCAGGGTGACCTTGACTTTTGATTTTAAAAGCAATTACAGGTGTCTTATTATTTAGTGAACCAGTACCAAAACTAAGATTTTGACATTAATGACAATGGGTAGATAGGCAGAGAAAATGAATGCAACGGCGAATATTTTGAGAAAGATTAAGAACGCTTACAAAACTGACGTCAGTTGCTGTAAGTATAAGCACGTCATGACGTGCCCTACTATTGTTTGTATGCTTGCACAAAAACTGCAACAATTTTATTATTTGCATGGGAAAACATCTGATTTCATATGTCCGTGCATAACACATATGCGTGTGTTTCGTCTCATTTTGGTATGAATGCTGTAAATAGACGAATGCTCCAAACGTAGTCCCTATTAAAATATAGTGCCACTTTCCTCCTTGATTAAAAGCCACTTTCATGGCAGATTGTCTTTGGTTTGATGTTCAGTCGTAAAATAGACTCACTGCAGGTATTACTGGTTTCTATGACTAAATATGAAGTGTCAGCTACAACGAAAGTAAGCACGCCTACTCTAGTAGAGGGTTTTTATGAAATATAGGGGAATTAAATCCTACAGAAATGATTTTTGGCATGTGTGATAGCTTAATACGAGCTTACATGCCAGAATCTACTAGAATCTGCTGGTGCGAAATCCCTTTTTTTGGGGTAAAACGTTGAAACAAATAGATAAAACTAAGAATTTCTGGAATCCGCTCATAACTTTTTTCTATATCATCTGTGAAGGTAAAAACTTTGCACAATGCTAGTTCAGTATGTAAACTGTTATTAAGACGCACACTCATGTCAATAAAAATCAAATATGGCTGCCAAAATCCAATATGGCCGCCAAACTTTTTTTTTTTTGTAATTTCAACCAGATGTCGCAATAAGTTATGCATATTTTTAGTTTTATTTATTACATTTTTACACAAAGATGCAATAAATTAATTCCTTGTTTAAAAAAATGACTAGTTAAATGTTTAAAAGGACATTTAGTCTTCAAACTTCAAACTGCAGTCTTATGCTATAGTGAGTGTTACATACATTTGTACATCTATTTATATATATATCTAGTTCAGCAGATTTGATTAAAAAGTATGGTTGAAGGCAATAGTGTAAAATGTGTAGTCATTTCTGGGAATTAAAGAACTATATTCCACATACTGAACAACAGGGATATTTATCATGTTTTCGTAGTTAGATAACAGGTCAATAATAAACAGTATGCAAAGTATGCAAATTCGTGAAAATCTTACCTTTGCAAGCAGTCACTGGCCTTCCATAAAAGAACTGTTAAATGCTAAATAATATATAACTTCTACTTCTACCAGATACTTGCCACATTCAACAGACTGAATATTATTGCCAGTGGGTAACCCAAAGATAAGACAAGAATAAAAGTGAGAGTATGTATATTGAAGGATAAAAATAAAAGCATTCTTAAGAGTCTACATAAAGAGGGTGGCTAGTTGAGCCTTGAAGGCATGAACTGAGCCTACTGAATGATATCTAGGCGGAAGACTGTTCCAGTCCTTGATTGTTCGAAGGAAAAATGACTGCTGACGGTGGCTTGTAGAACATTGTGGTATCTTGAAGGAGTGTGTTGATGTATGTCGGTGGTAAATGACGATTGGTTTTGCTGATGGCAACAAGATCGTTTGACATATTGTACAGGAGGGTAAGGCAAGAGATCTTTATGCGGTCCGGTAGTGAGGTCCATTGGAGGTCTTAGAGCATTTAGGTAATGCTTGGTCTATTATATGGTTCAGCTTGAGAAGGAGAAGACTGTGGGAAACTTTGTCCATGACAAGAACATATGTCTGTTTACCCTTTTCCAGATTTGAAGGTATGCCGTCCGTAAATTCTATGAGCTGTATCTTGACGGATCGACCTTTGCAGAAGCCATGTTGTAGTGGGTTCAAGTTGTTGATATCCCCATCTTGCATAATGTGACTGGTAATAATATGTTCGAGTAGTTTACAGCAAATACATGTAAGGGAGATAGGAAGGTAGTTCTCAGGGTTGTACTTGCTCCCTATCTTATATATTGGTGATACATTGGCTTTCCGCCAGTCATCGGGTATACTGCTGGTAGTGAGCGAGTAATAAAGATGGTGGTAAGAATAGGAGCTAGATGAGTAGATATATCCTTCATTACTCGAGGAGTGATTCCATCAGGACCTGGATATTAGGGGTTGAAGTTGCTGAGTAGCTTTCCTACCCTGCTGTTTGTGATTGAGATATCGAAAGCTACTGGATGTTTGGTGGGTTGGACATATTCCCCAGTGATGAATTGATGGTCGGAGCAAGGAGTATTTTCAGAAAAGAACAGACTTGAATTGGTGGTTCAAGATGTTTGCTTCAGCTTTTGGATCTGAATGTTCCCTCAGTCCAGAAATAGACGTGTTATCTTTTTTCTTGTGTTTAATGCAGCTCCAGAAACGTTTGGAAGTACTCTTGTAGGTATCAGTGGATTGCGGTGTAATCAAGTTGTCAATATAAGACCAATATGCTTAACGAAGTTTCTTCTGGAGAAGTTGCCTGATGGATTTGAAATTAGCTATGTGAGGTAGGTTGCTAGATGTCTTCTTTACTATGTAGAGATGATCTCTTGTCTTCACAAGTGTCTTAATATCAGGAGTAATCCAAGGTGCAGAGTCTTTTGATCTTGCCATTGTGTGTGGAATGTGATGGTTACTGCTAGACTGTAGACTGTTTTTTAAGGTGTTCCATACCACATCAATATCTTCATTATTGCTCATTTGTGAGGTTATCTGTAAATGGAGATGGTTTGTATTAGCTCGTATGCTATCCCGTTAGGCATTGTTATAAGGCAACATGTCATTAGTTCCACCAGGACAGAGTCGTGATCAGAGATTCAATGCAATACACAAGTACAGAGTACCTTACTTGGAAGGTTGGTGATGAAGAGATCGAGGATGTTGTTGTTTCGGGTGGGCTCCTCAACTAATTGTGTTCAGCCATTGTCATCTGAAAATTTCCAAATTTGTAATGAAGACGGGTGTGTGCGGCATTTGATTTCAACATTTTGGATTTCCAGTCCCATATTAAGTTAAAGTCAGCGCCAATAATGATAGTAGCATCGATGATGGATGCTTCTCGATATACACATGTACTCAGATTCGTCAAACTGGGTAAGACTGTGTTCGCCGCTAGTTTTTGGATTGTAAAATGAGCAGAAGTAAAGTTTTTTTAGAACACGCCAGATTAATCTTAGCCCAGATGATCTCACAATCAGTCTGTAGCTTTAGTACATCTGTACTAAGTAGAGTGTCTCTGATGGCTAAAAGTATGCCGCTGCTAGGGCGTCCCGTACCTGTATGCGAATCCTTTTGCAATAATTTGAAGTTGGAAGGAAAAATCTGGTTGTCAGTTAAAGATGGGTCCATCCAGGATTCTGTTTCCATGATAAGATCAAGCTTGGTACATTCCATGGTGTTCTCAATTCTATCCTGCTTTTCCTTAATTGACTAGCAGTTGATGTTGAGGATACAAATTGGTGGATGAGCTGTCGTCTTTGATTTCTTTGAATATGCCGTTTTACAATCAGGAGTGGAGGAATACTGAGGTTTTATGTAACGGCTCGAGTCTGGGCTTGGCAGACTTGTAGAACTGATTGACAGTATACTAGGAGAGATACACATACAGCACATGTTCCAGTCGCGTGACCAGGACTTTCTTGCATCGTGGTTAACATGCTGTTTTTTCGCTATTGTTTTGTTTGATTATAGATATATCTACAAAATAAAGGTAGTCTTGCAAGACGTGAAAGGCTGGATAAAGTGTAGCTTTATATAGAAAACAGTAGAAACCACATGTATAGGTTTCAAACCTATAGGGTAATTCGCCCTTAAGCCGACCGGGTTACGGATTTACGATGGTCACATGCAATTATGTCCCCTACTATACCGTCTGTTTCATTCGGATGAGGTCAATTGTCATCCCTGAGTGCATTATTTTCGTAGAGTATTATCAATATCTCAAAATTATGCATCAAAGTACCTAAAAGACTGACATCACCTATTTTCGCCTTTAAATCGAACACTTTTGCCCATGGAGCGAACAGGCAAAATAAATTCGCCCTTGAACCGAACAACTCATTTCGTGAATACTACCAATGAAATTCCCTTTCTTTTGTTATATAAAAACGTTTCTAATTGGACAGATCTTTAAAAGTTATTAGCGCCATTTTTGTTGAACAAAGTTAAATTTGTATCCTTTACATAATTTTGTTGATTTTGGAAAGCTATGCAATTGTTTTGAAACCATAACCTGGTGAGTTGATAACGCCAGTAATAATATTTGTATTATAATGTTCAAATTTTCTAGTTTATTGTAACCATGCTACACAGTTTAGTTTACGTTTTAAAAGATATATAGCCGAACTATATCTATCCGAATTAGAATAGAGAAATAAATTGCAGTTTTGCTCAGAGGATGTTGACTTTAAGGAGACAGACAGTTGCATGACGTATACGCTGACAAAATTGCCTAATTAAAACGTTTGAACATAGAGTTCAAATCACAATTTATTCCCGAGATTAACAATGATTACTAATTATACGTTCTATAATCATTACAGTGTAGATAGATCTAAAAAAAGCAGCACAATTGGCTTAATAAACAAGAGGGCTATGATTGCCCTTTATCGCTCACCCGAGTACATATGCTTTTAACAAAGTTGCTAGAAATCATCGAAACAACCTTTCTGACAAATTTCCAGGATATTTGGGTTGAAAATGTTACCTCTAGAGTATTAACAAGGTTTTTCCATATTTGGGCTCTGTGGCCTAGTTTTTGACTCCAGATGACCCATATTGAAACTTGAGCTAGAAATCATAGAAACAACCTTTCTGACAAATTTCCAGGATATTTGGGCTGAAAATGTAACATCTACAGTGTTAACAAGGTTTTTCCATATTTGGGCTCTGTGACCTAGTTTTTGACCCCAGATGACCCATATTCGAACTTGGGCTAGAAATCATCGAAACAACCTTTCTGACATATTTCCAGGATATTTGGGCTGAAAATGTTACCTCTAGAGTGTTAACAAGGTTTTTCCATATTCAGGCTGTGTGACCTAGTTTTGACCCCAGATGACCCATATTCGAACTTGAGCTAGAAATCATCGAAACAACCTTTCTGACAAATTTCCAGGATATTTGGGCTGAAAATGTTACCTCTAGAGTGTTAACAAGGTTTTTCCATATTTGGGCTGTGTGACCTAGTTTTTGACCCCAGGTGACCCATATTAAAACTTGAGCTAGAAATCAACCAAACAACCTTTCTGACAAATTGCCAGGATATTTGGACTGAAACAGTAGCCTCTAGAGCCTTAACAAGATTTTTCTATTTTTGGGTCATGTGACCTAGTTTTTCATCCGAGATGACCCATATTCGAACTCGTCCGAGTAATTACTGGGACAAACATCCTGACCAAGTTTCGTGACAATTGAGGCAAAAATGTGACCACTAGAGTGTTAACGAACTAAGTGTGGACGGACGACCCTAAAAATGCGAGTCGTTCCGAGTGCGATTATGAATGGTTCTAGAGACTTATGTAACCACGAAAGCAAATCAATTTGAAATGTTTTTTAATTGTCAGGTTTTTATTTAAGTGCAAATCGGTTAAGTTTAAATTACATAATGTTTAGCTAATACATGCTTGTTCACAGGTTACATGCCTGTTAAAGCGAGTTTTCGCCGAACATTTTTTTTCATAATGCTATTTGGATCTCTGTTCTGATTTCCTCAGATTTGACTGGATTATGCTTCTTTATACTATTAAACGTACGTGCAAAATACCACTTTCCTTACATATATATCATAGAGCTCCGATTATGGCAAACATAACCAAACTATTGCTTAGACGTGAGATGTACGGATGTGAACAGGTGGACGAATGGTTGGCGAATCAACTTCTAGATAACCTCTTTTGGCATGAAACATTTTTTGATCATGACCTAATATTATTATTGAGTTTTAGACAGTGCGTGTCTACGAATATCGATAAGTAGAAGAGATATCATTTTTTTTAAAATATATCTTGTTATGCAATATAGATATGTCTGAAACTAAAACAGATATAATACATGTATTTCAAAAAATATTTGTGAGCGATATCTTTCTAATTAAAACAAACTCATAATAACCGACACAGCACCCCTAATTTAAGTACCTTAAATGACTTTAAAACCGCCCTGAAAAGAGATATCTCGAGCTTTTAAAAGAAACATATCTCTTAATTTACACAGTTATCTCTGAATTTAAGAGATATGTGCCCTTTCTCATTAAATTAGAGACTTTTTTTTTTATTGAATAGTGAATTGGCGTGCCATATTAAACTGTCAACAAAGCATTCAGTACGGATGGCCGTTGTGATATTTGACCCCAATAATTGGGAATTATTCAGGTATATAAATAAGAAGACAGTGGATTTTATACCGCAGACTTTCATCTATTTTCTATGGTAGGTTCGATGCATTTATTTATCTGCTGAGTAGATGGCTTAAAAGTTTGTCTTCTATCTATCTTTTTATTTCTCATCAAGTTGGTTTTAACTAAGTGCAATAGTAGTCGGATAATCACCTTAAAGATAAAGCAGTGTTAATGTATTTTTTTCAGGTCTACTTGCCATTAAATTAAGTGTATTCACGCTAGACTGTAGTATACGTCATGTAACTAGTAAAATTGAAAGTTAGACACAAGTTTGATCATGCGTTTATAGAACTCACCTGTTTTGATTAGCCCAACTTGTTGCTATCTGTAACACAGATACTCGGGGTTTGGACAGAAAAAAAAATAATTGAAACTCTTTTTTCAAATTCTCGTTTTCACCCAGAACATGTTGTACACAGTCAAGTCGCCTAAAATGCATCCCAGTGTTTTCCATGCAAATCATAACATGTTCTGGTTCCACGCACCTTTAGTTGAAGTATAGGTTAGGGCGGTACCGATAAAATCATGTGAGTGCTATGTATAGAATTCATGTAAACTAGTCAATAAGAAATGTGGCAAGACCAAATTTGCAGGTTTTTGTAGAATTTTGATAAGAAGCGGCCTGATTCGATGTGTATCCTGACTTAATATTGCAGACAACGGTTTTCCCTTGAGACCGGTAAGTTGATACACTATGGTAATTTTGCAGGGAAATCGACTCCTAAGTATAAATGCCCTCTGGCTTGTTGCATATCTTCTATATTTATATGACATACAAGGGTGAAAATAGAGTTTCAATTATTTTTTTTCTGTCCAAACCCCGAATGTCTGTCATCAGGTCATTGTCTGTGATATATAAGACAGACATATTATAATGTCAGTTCGTAAAATGGGTTGGTCTTGCAGTCAAAATATTGGGGCTACTGTTTTGATCTGTTAATTGTCGAGTATATCTATCTGTATATCACTGTTTACAGTACAGAGATGAATTTCAATCAGGGTCGTGCCTGGGCCTAAATAATAGATACACACTTTTGCTAGGGGGGTCCGGGGCATGATTTTTGTTTGTTTTTAGAATCGCGTAGGTGCAATTTGGAGGTCATTTAAACAAAACTACAGTCAACATATAGCAGTTTACTAACTTGTTTTCAACACAGAATGTCTAAAATATATACTGTACATGCATGTACATGACTGGTTGGAAAACCATTTTATGTCACTAAAAGAAGAAAAGTGATATGAACAGCATAACAGAAGAGTTAATAAAAATCTAGGCCCATTTAATTTTTCTGTAGTCTAAGCGTGAGCCAGGTTAGGCTAGCAATCTTTACACTTTAAAAAGGAGATCTAGTTGTCAGTATTTTTTGCGTGCGAAGGTATCAATCATGACAATGACACTATTGGCAATGATCTCTTGATCTCTGTGTACATGCATCAACCAAAACCTGGACATCCTTTCAGCATGTTCAGTGGACATGGTCGATCTTATTCTTGATACATGTAATATGTTTTGAGTCGTCACATGCTGCTAAACGAACCTATAGTTTATGAGAAATCCTAACAAGCGGACATTGGCGATGGATGCTAGACATCATACCAAATATGAGTACTGGCTATCCCATTAATCACCTTGTGCTCGTATGAGTTTTTTATAATCTTAGATAACATCTCAGTAAACAGCCAAAACGAGTTTGAATTGTACTTGATACATCGTGCTTAGTGAAAGAAATGAAATAAGTTTATAGTTGACTTATTTAATTAAGTTTGATTGTGAAGACAGCTGAAAGCTGATACAAATATAAGTGAGTCCTTTTCCTGGGTAGAAACCAGCACTGATGCGCATTTTAAAATGATATAGGGAAGTATTCCTGATAGGGCTTGAACTTACAACCTATTGGATGTGCGATGGACACCATAACCACTAGACCCTGGAATAATGTATGTTGTTAACTACAACACAACTTTGGTATTTTCTTTCTGACTTTATTTTCTATTTCTTTATGACATTAAACTTTAAAATGAAAACATTTCACACAATGCAAAAACAGCAGAAGAAATAGTTAATATATATTTGTTCTTGTGATGAAAGCAAATTGTTAAATCAACAAACGTTCCATGACTTATTTGGTTATTATATATTATATTATTTTCTAATTTACGTTATATGAGCAACTTTACATTCCATTTAATTAAATGATTTTTATCTAAATGCTCTTTGTATGGTTGTTTTTATACCTGTCTGCTATAAATAAAGCGTTTTAAACCATATTAACAAGCATCAATAGCTTGGTCTTTAGAGAGTTGCGTGTGAGGTCGTGAGTTCAAATCTTGGCCGCGCCATAACAAAAGACGTAAGCATCTTGTCAAGGCAGTGTCAAACCAATATGTAGCCAATGTAACTGTCCTCTCAGAAAATAAATCGGACAACCCCGGAAGTAAAAGGAATACTGTAAAACAGGTTTTATTCACGATCTTTTAATTTTCGCTAATATTCACGATTTCACTACCTCATGAATTCAAGAATGTTGTGAAAAATTCCTTATCCGAATTAAATTTCATCCGAATTTGTGGTGCTTACAAACGTACCTTTTGTATGTTATGAAGTTAACTGACCATTCCTTGACGTATGCAAGGTAGATGTATCACCCCTTTACTCCCAGTTCGTTTTGTGAGTCCCATGTTCGAAAATGTAAATAAACGACATGCCAGGTTGAAAATTTATCATTGTCTAAGCGTCTATTAACACAGATGTGTTAAACAATTACGGATGACAGGTGTCAATAAGGTTTTTACAAGCTGATCTCTTTGTTTGTTGGACAAAAACTTGTAAATCGTGTGAAATAAAATTTGTTTGCACATCAATGATCTTTGGTTGTTGGCTTACCTGAACTTTAATCAATCAATTACAAACCTGTGATAGTCTGTGCATGTCAGGTGAGTGATATGTATTCCGAGTGATTAATTTAACAAACATACATGTAGGATTATGCATTTTTACAGGGAGCGGCAATTTCGGCTTTGGATTAATTTTTACGACGCAAATGTATACCAAGTTAAAAACCAAGGTTATCCAATGAAGAAGTCACTTTCGATTATCAGGATGTTGAACTTAGTGAATTAAAAAATACGCAAATTAAAAAAAACGTCAAAATTAGACAAAAATCGCGAAATTTCAGTGTCGCGAAATTAAAGTGTTTTACAGTAGTTGAAAAACAGGCCTGGCTCATACTACAATTTAAATGGTCTCAGCAAAATAACAGCAAAGTACGCAAAATTTATCAGATTGAAGTTCATGAGTTGTCTTTTAATCTTTATGACAATACAATCAGATGCAATTGAATGCACATCAGATTTGGAACTACTGTGTGTACACTGTTATAAATTCAACATTAATTACCCTGCTGGGAAGAAGTAATATTGCCTTTAGAAGTGTTTGTGTACCAGGTAGATCATGATCAATCTGCACATCCATACAGTCTGATCTGACATTTATAATCTGCAGTGTTCATTCATTCTTCAGTAATTTTGCACAGAGCATTTAGAAAGTCCATTTAGAAATGTAAAGAGGAAAAAGTTCAGGTGTAAAACTTTACCCTACATATACATGCAGTTTAATACATTGAACTATCAATATCTAAGTCAAGGCTAATTATTTAAGTCAGTAGTGCTGATAAAACAGGTGAAAATCAGGGACACATCCAAGTTGACACAGTAAGTAGCCATATTTATTTACAATGAGAGATGACTCACAAACTAAAAATTAGTCTTGTTTGATGGAGCATACATGTAGACTTGAGAAACCAGTGAGCTAGTTCTGCCGGCAGGTAATAATCATTGATAAAGACATAAATTTTATATAATTATTTCCTATACATTTACATTATTAAAACCACTCCTCAATACTTTGGGAGACTACAAATGTATATAATGGCGACAAAAAGCAAAAACTTAAAAAAAATCTTCTCAATCACCCCAAAGCCCAGAGCTTAGATATATTTTATTTGGTGTGTAACCGTGTCTATGCTTCCCAGGGGTCAAAATAGACTCTGCCCTTGGGCTCACTTGTTTTTACATAGTCTAGGAAAAACTTCAAAAGACCACAAGGCCTAGAGCTAAGATATTTGGTTTTTAGCCTGTTCAAATCAGTCTCCAGGGTCAAATTTGAAATTTGACCAGCTCTGGCAGTTAAAGACATTCTTTTTCTTCAATTATGCAGGAAGTTCCCTTCTTTGTTCTATGTAGATTGTCACCAATATCTAACATATTTTGGTTGTGATGGTCCTGTTTTCAGATGTTTCTGTCTGCTACATCAGGGCTCAGGTGAATGATTTCAATGCTATATTTAGGAATTAGATTCTCCTTTTGAGTGATATACCAGTTAATATATCACTGTGTGGAGTTAAGATGCATAGTAATCTAATTATGAAGGCTGCAGGCCTGAGTGATTAATAACAAAGCATCTGAATGACATACAGTGATGTTCATTAGTACAAACCTGTACATTACATCATCTGAACGACATAGTTTTACAGTGATACTCATTTGTACTAACTGGTACATCACAGCATCTGAATGACATACAGTGATATTCATTTAATTTAGTACTAGCCAGAACATCACACAAAAGTATAATCTATTTCCATTCTAACATGTTTACTTGGAAACAAATGTTGAATTATTTTATTATATACATCGAGGGTTGACTGCAAAACTGTCGTAACTTATATTTTGGAAAGAAGGACTTACAACAGTTTTGCGGTCAACCCTCGACATGTATATGTAAAGCTGAGTGGCATTCCATGTCGCCAGACAATGGAAGAACTTGTTGGCTGTTCCACGAACGTTGACTCCCCATTTCTATTCTATGACATTATTATATACTTGAATTAAATTGTTTTAAAAGAATCATTTTTTTATTAAATTGTATTTGGTTGTTTTCACGAGTGTACTGTAAAATAACAGCAGATTTTATCAATAACAGTTGAACTATTTTCAGCAAAGTCATCTGCATACTGTCTGACTTTAATAAGCTGAGCGCTTATGATGCCAGGTTTAAAACGATGATGGCGTAATATACACAACATAAAGCAGACAACGTCCCACATAATTTTAAGCATCACATATATATAAAATATCCCAAAACTATGCTTCCAGCATAAAACAAAGAGAATAACTGTTAAGTTTTGGTGAACGTTTAATGAATGTTTAACATGTATTGCAATTAGAACACAAAGACCGACATTAAAAATGTGTTTTGACGCTTTTGATTATGTTAAAAAACACGGGCATGATCTTTAAAAGCTGAACATAGTTCCGGTCATCAAAGTGATATACTGTATTGTTTATCATGCACAAATCCTTCCTTATATAAGACGAAATGTAGGTAGTGTTAGACTAAGTGCTATTGTATAAGACAAACCTGACCTTTAGGTAAAAAATTCCTGCTTAATTTCTCAAACAAACAAACATCCTTCTTATGTAAACATAGTACTTATTTTTTCAGATAAACATACATTTGTATTTGTTTTCACAGATACAGAGTCTTATTTTAAAATAAGCATGTGAACTTATTTTCTCATATAAACATTCACAGATAAATATACCCATTTTCTCAGGTAAACATTCTTATTTCATTAGCATACATATACATGTTTTTTCTGATAAATTTTCTGCAGTAAACAGAACTTTCTGAAGTAAACAGAACTTTCTGAAGTAAAAAGACTTATTTTTTCTCAGATAAACTTTCTGAAGTAAACATAACTTTCTGAAGTAAACAGACTTATTTTCTCTTATAAATTTTCTGAAGTAAAACAACTTATTTTCTCTGATATTCTTTCTAAAGTAAACAGACTAATTTCCTCTGATAAACTTTCTGCAGTAAACAGACCCATTTTCTCTGATCAACTTTCTGAAGTAAACAGACGAATTTTCTCTGGAAAACATTGTATCATGATAATTTTTCTCAGAATTAAAGACCTTGATAATTAATGAAGTAATTACAGGAGATAGAAAACTGAGAGGATCCATGTATAAAATATAAAATGCTTTAACATGACACACAATACTTCAATGGAGAGTTCTGGATTGAAAGTAACATGCCAAGGTTGTTCCAAACAGCACTGTTTGTTTTTCTCTTAAAAACTGGCATTGGTGGATATTGGAAAATATCAAAGTGCTATTTTAAGATCTCAGTTGTCCAGTTTGATGTGTGTTTCTGATTTATTGTTGTTGTGTAACGGAAAAGATAAGTGTCAGAGTGGAAGAAGGCATTGATATATTGAGTAGGTAATCTGTTATTTGTTACTTTATATCTTGTGAACATGTACATTAACTTTGTATTTGCAATTGAATTTTGTAAAATTTACTTATTGTCATTGTTTACCTTTGATCCTTTCTAAAATGGATTTGTTGATTCTTTCTAAAATGGATTTGTTGATCCTTTCTAAAATGGATTTGTTGATTCTTTCTAAAATGGATTTGTTGATCCTTTCTAAAACTGGATTTGTTGGTCCTTTCTAAAATGGATTTGTTGATCTTTTCTAAATTGGATTTGTTGATCCTTTCTAAAATGGATTTGTTGATCCTTTCTAAAATTGGATTTGTTGATCCTTTCTAAAATGGATTTGTTGATCCTGAATAGTGAAAAGTGGAAGTCATGGTCAGACTGTATGGATATACAGACTGATCATGATCTACACTGGTCACAAAGGCAGAATTATATGCAGCCAGCAGGGTAAGGGATTACTTGGTAAGTAGTGTTATATAAGATATACATGAGAAACTTTAAAGTGGACAAATTTCATGGTCGAAAAAAAAAAATTTTATTTTGACGAAATGCCTTCCCAAACCCTAGTGGAAAAGGATGAAACATGGTATGGAGGTTTCTTGAATGGACCTCATCAAAAGCTGTTTACAATATTCTATGCCATATCCAGTTGCCATGGCAACCTAAATGAAAAAAAAAGAAATCAGGATGCAACACAAGTTTCCTTTATTAGGTGAAGTTTGTTTTAGTGTTTCCTATGGTTTCAATAAATTGAGATGCAACCATATTGAAGCATTCTCTGTGTTTTTGAAGTTTGAGTTGAAACAGGTGAGATATTTGTCATCTATTAGTCTAAAAATTGTGTCATGGAGATTAGATGCTAAACTAATGATATGTTGAAACTAAATGATAAGTGTTACTTATTTCAGAGGACGTTTACAAGACAAAAAGTAATGTAAAGAACTAGTGAGAAATATGGAGGATGAAGATGATGATGCAGTTTTTGAGGAAAAGCCCTGCGTTGCTAAGTAAGTATTGAGTAAAAGCCCTGCGTTGCTAAGTAATTCAGTAAATGCCCTGCATTGCTTAGTACAGTCCGGCATCTCTAAACAACACCTCCGAAGAGCAAAAACCTCTCTACAAAGACTGATTTTTTATTTCCCAAAGCAGTGATATATGAACAAATTAACCTCCCTAGAGCAACCTCTTGTCAACAAACTTAAGTTGATGTTCCCTTCGGTGCTGTTGTAGAAAGGTTGGACTGTAGGTACTGATGAAAACCCTGCACTGCCAGGTAAGTATTGAGTAAAAACCCTGCATTGCTGAGTAAGTATTGAGTTAAAGCCCTTTGCAGCTAAGTAAGTATTGAGTAAAAGCCCTGCGCTGCTAAGTAATTATTGAGTAATAGCCCAGCACTGCTAAGTTATTGAGTAAAAGCCCTGCACTGCCAGGTAAGTATTGAGTTAAAGCCCTGCAATGCTTTGCGAGTAGAAATAAACGCCTTGCCCTGCTATGTACATTCTTGTTAGTAGGAGCAAAAACCATGTACTGCAATGTATAAGTAGGAGTAACAAGCCCTGCATTGCAAAGCCAAAGTAAAACCTCTTACAAAGTCAAATAAATAGGAGTGAAAGCCCTTGTCAGCCAAGTAAGTTGGAACAAAACCATGCATACATGTAGTCGGAAAGAAAGTAGGAGCAATAGCCCTTACACTGTCGAGTAGGTGAGGAACTCCTACCAAGGAAGTTCAATGTACATCTAAGAGCAAAAGCCTGTTGGTGCCAAGTATGTTTGAGTAAAAGCTCTTGTCTGCCAAGTACATAGGAGCAAAAACTCATGTCATCCGAAGTAAATAGGAACAAAAAACTCTGCTGTTCTTTCCCCATTAAGTTAGAGCAAAAGCATAGTATAAGTACATTGTACAAGCAAAATCTCATTTAGCGGAAAAAGTAAGTAAAAACAAAATGTGCCGTCACTACTTTTAGCGTACAAGACTGAATAGATCCTTTTGGTATCATTAAACTCATAGGGGCCATGTTAGGGCCATCATTAGCCCCATGTTAAGTGAAGATATTGGAGATCATGGAGATCTGGCATAGTCCTTTATCCCAATAGAAACTTCTTTATTTCCTTCTAGATGACTGCACTTTCATATCAAATGGGTTAATTGGCTTTGAATATTTAAAATAAGAGTTGAATATAACATTGAACAATGATGACTGAAATCATTCAAAAGCACTGATCAGTGAAATGTGTAGGTTTGAATTTGAAAAGAAAGGACGACTTCATATTACGCAATTCAATTTGTGACATTTAGTTAGTATAATCAGACACCACTTACGTCAAAATTTGTCAGTTATATTTTGAACTGTACAAATTGGTTTTGAAAGTAAAGTGTTCAAGCAAACAAATAATTTCTTCTGTGAAAAAAAAGAGATTGAATAAGAAACAATAGGGACTTATTGTTCATATTGCAAAACAGTAGCTGGTAAACAATCAAATATTGAAACCAGTTGGTGAGGGTCAGGAAAAAGAAAAAGAAAAAAAAGAAGTGCATTCAATAAAATACACAGTCAAACCTCCCTTAATGATCACCTCAATACAACGTGCCTCATAATTTCAGTTTCCCAAAATGCCATTGTCTGTATTATGTAACCTCTCTTTAGAGAGAGGTTGTACTGTACTGATTTATGATTTCTATTAAATCTGTGAGTTGTATGGTTGTTGTGTTCATTTTAATTGTAATCCACTGATCACTGAGTGAAAATGTAATTGTCATTCACTGTTCAATGAATGAAAATGTAATCGTAATTCATTTAACAAGGAGTGAAAATATAATTAAAATTCATTGATCACTGAGTGAAAATGAAATTGTAATCCACTGATCACTGAATTAAAATGTAATTGTAAGTATAGATATGAGAAGTACCTTGCCTAGTTGTGCAAGGTCTATGTTTTCGGTCACCAGGTCAAAGGTAAAGGTCAGAGGGGCTCAAAATAGTAAAGTATTGTGCGCTCTTAATCTCCAAAACCCTTTGTCAGAATTTAATGATACTTCACAGAAATGATAAGTACCATGCTTAAATGTTCATGGTCCATGTTTCAGGTCACTAGGTCAAAGGTCAAGGTCACAGGGGCTTGAGATAGTAAAATCTTGTGCACTCTGATTCTTCCAAAACCCCAGGTCTGAAATTAATGATACTTTTCAGACATGATAATTACCATGCCAAATTGTGCATGGTCAATGTATCAGGTTGTTAGGTCAATGGTCAAGGTCACAGGGGCTCAAGATAGTAAACTTTTGTGAGCTCTTAATTTCCAAAACCCCAGTTCTGAATTTAATGATACTTCACAGATATGATAAGCACCATGCCTTGTTGTGCATGGTCCATGTTTCAGGTCATTAGGTCACAGTGGCTGGAGATGATAAAATCTTATGCACTCGATCTTTCTTTCGTATTCAAGTAGTTTTTCATGGGAAAGTGTTGCCAGAAAGTCTTTGTTTTGTTTTTTTTGCAATATCAGTGAAAAATGCAGTGCTATGTACTTATCAATTTAAAAAGCAAAGTTAGGAATGATTTTGGTACAAATAAAGGTCATATTGCTTTTGGTAAAATATGGGCCACTTGTAATTGTGCCCCCGGGACTTAAAGTTTATTTGTAT